>OMLI01018053.1:0-12215 GCA_900302605.1 Rondeletia loricata
ATTTGGGCATAGTGACGTCAAATGTCCGTGACTGACTGAGTGACTGACATCATCACATCATGACATCATCACATTGCATCATCACATTGTGACATCATCACATTGTTGTAATTGCATCATGCCCAAATAAGGGCATAGTGACGTCACTAGCAGAGATCGCATGATTAGGGGTAGAGTCAATATGGTCCTCCTCATCATTCCAAACCACACATTGCTTTGACAATAAAGAATTGCTAGGCTGTAGGTCAACAACTCAACACAAACTTTTGCATACAACTGTATATAGTACAGATAAAGAAACAAAACGTACCGTTAATAGTTCAAATTTCTCCCGCACTCTGTCTCCTTCTGGGAAACCCAATCATGGCAGCATGATAAAAAAAAACTAGACTAGGTAAAAACCTCGTATATGGCTGGACTCAGGAGCCCAGCCCATCCCAAAATCAAACAAGGGCTCCTGAGTCCAGCCATATACAAGGTTTTTACCTAGTATAGTTACATATAGGCCTACTTGCTATGTCAAATCACTACTCCCCATCACACACACACAAAATAGGTCAAAAATGGCACTTTGAGGGAGTTTCTCATCATATAATATCTAAGAGAGTTTGACTGGTGGTGATGGTACAGTTGTTTATTACAGTTTATCAACAGACTTAACCGAAGGAAGAATTCCCCTTTCAGTATTCTTTATAACTTCTTGAGACTGCCAGTGGTGGGTCTGGACCTTTTATCATATCCATTCTGTTTTAAAGCCTGTAACAACCACAGGGACATGACATGTGATGGTGTATACCTTTCATGTTGCACCAGCATTTAAATGTAATGTCTTTTTTTATTCTCTTACAGGAAATTCGTCAGCAGTCAAGTGAACTGCCTTGCAAACTCGCCAAATTACCTGAAAACAAAAGTCGAAATCGTTACAGAGATGTTAGCCCATGTAAGTTACACTTTCCTGTATCAATGCAATGGACAGAACAATCTATAATATTCTTTTACAATGATGACATTTAAATGGAGGGTAGACAACAGCCTGGGACTAAAAGCAGCACACCACCTACAGTGTTAGGTCACACCTAAGATAGCCGAAGCTCTGTAATCTCCTATTTATGATCAAACGTCAGCCAGTGGTGACTTTATAGTTGTAGTACCAGCCAGAACACAGTTGCTAAGTTGATTCGCCCACAGCTGAATCTTATACACACACAGTCCGCTCACATCTGTTTGACCTCTGATGCAAACATTGTATTAATCATTTTGTGAACAGCACAATGCCATTACACAATAGGCCAAACAGGTGGAGTGACGTAATACAAATTTACTTCTAATTCCTATTCTCAAAAGCAGTTGATTTACTACCACGTATTTATTAAGGGCATCAGTATGGCGATATTAAATGTAGGCAAAGCTCCATGAATGTCTTATCTTTAATGTGATTGCTGCTCAGCTGTCATCTTGGGCACAGGCACATCGCATTGGACTACTGATGTGTCTTTTCATCTCAGAATAACCATTCCGCAGTCAGTGTAATTCAGTGTTTTTAACACATTATAATTCAATAAAATGTCTCTACAGAATGTCACAGTCCAACAGCTGAACTGTGGTCATGTTAAATAGGCTATGCAAATAGTACAAACCATGTTACAACTAGTTTATGTACTTTTTTTACTGGTGTGAAAATCAGCAACATGTTCATTCTATTGACTCAGCAACTGAAATGCTCTTTCACTACATATCAAGAAAACGGACATTAACCATCTTGCTATTAAAGCCAAAAACCAACACCTGTGTTTTGTTCAAAGACAGACATGTCATGTTCTCAGCAGCTGTGCAGGTCTGAGGGACCTCAAGAAAATTGCATTGATAGTCTCTGGGGGTTTTGGCACATTACAAACATGTGAGTATATTTTCATGATTCTTATTTTCTTCTCCTCAGTCGACCACAGCAGAATCCGTCTGCAGTTGGGTACGAATGACTACATTAATGCCAGCCTAACATCTGTAGAGGAGGCACAGAGGAGCTATATCCTCACTCAGGTAAGTACTTAGCAAAAGGCTATGAGGAGGACAAGACACTCTTCTTGGTTTCAGCATGATAGTGACTGATGATATTACTTTCCCTCGCCACATAACCCAAAAGACATTTCAGTTAATGTTTGTTATCATGAACAACGAAGCTAGAGAACCACACCTATAATCTGTAATATAATCAAGAATCACCTTCTGGCTCATTGACACTGAATGTGTGGCTGACTTGTTTGAGTTCTTACACAAAAATGAGATTAATTTGATAGCAGTGAGCTTGAAAATGTACCCATATCTCAAAAAAAAGAAAAGAAGAAACCTGGGGACTGTCACAGTGTGTTGATTATATTATCAGTGGACTGGCTCCAGAAAGTGCCAGGTGGTGGCACTGATGCCTCATGTTTGCAGATTAGACTGAACTGTCCAATAGCATAGTAATGACACTAGTGAATTTCTGTAGTTTTTTGTTTTGTTTAATTGAAATAAATGTTTTATACATTTTTAATTTAAAAGCAGCATCAAGACAAACATAAAAGTTGTTGACCAACAACATAAAACAATGTATGAAGTCAGAAGTTCAGAACACAGTCAAAGTTACATAAAAGGAAGAGCAAGGTAAATCAATGAATAAGTACAACCAAAATAACATAATAGAGAGAACAAATTAAACATTTCTATATAAGCGCTTCAAAAGACAATGGTCCAATATCATACCAGCGGGCTTATGGGCCAAATCTGTTTTAGCCTTCACTAAACAAAGCAAAGACAGTTCAGGCACAAGATCCTTCATTATCAGTTTAAACTCACCAAGAGAGACCAGCTCTTTCAGCTTTAAACAATTTTGCAGTGGAGAGGGAACAGTACATCAAGGCACTTTTGCCTAATTCAGTTCTGACCTTTGGGACAGATAACAAAAGCAATTCCTGAGACTGAACGATAATTTACACCAAGTTTTGCAGAGATTTAAGTGCACTGCTTTCTCATTAAGAAGCAGACCCAGAAAGACCTTATTGATAAAATGTATACGTTTACAAGTGGACAGGGCAGGCCAGTCATCCTGAACATACAAGGTATAATAATGAGTGAGAGCTTTACAGTCAGTAATAAACCTCAATGGTCCATGATACACAGTGTCCAAGGCATGAAGGCATTGGGAGGAGGCATGTGACTATAGAACATCGCCATAATCAATTACTGGCATGAAAGTGGTGGCAACCAGTGTCTTTGTAGATGCAAAAGAAAAACATGACTTGTTCCTAGAATATAATCCCAATATCAGTTGTAATTTCCTAGCAAGGTGCTGAATATGTAGCCTGAAGGAGAGGCAGTCATCAATTAAAATTCCTAATATATAAAGATTCAACTGCCTTCCATGACAGACATTTTTTTTTTAACGTTTTGTTTTCTCAGCATTGAAGTTTCAAATGACACAAGGTAGCTTGTACAGTCCTTAAAGCAGTTTGGAAGTTTTTAAAGGCTTCAACGAGGTTAGCAGCCCAACAGTATTGTGTCATCAGCATAGCTGAAGATTAACATTTGACACGTTTTTACCTATATTATTAACATGATAGTAAATAGAAGAGGGCCAAGGACAAACCCCTTGGTACTCCTTTCCATACTGACGAATAACATCATTGAAGTTAAACCGTCAAATTGAGTTCACTGGAGTCTATCAGGAAGTTTACAAACCATTCCTCGCCTTGAGTTGAGGAGTTGAGAGTCCTGCTAATCTTTGTTTAAGAATAGTGTGGTCAGCAGTATCAAAAGCCTTGGCAAGATCTATAAATAGGAAGACACAATGGTTTTAGTCAGTCCTACTGGGAATACACTCCACTGTTCTAATACCACATCTCTCCCATTTGTGTTTTCAGGGACCCCTTCCTAATACATGTGGCCACTTCTGGGAGATGGTATGGGAGCAGAGGACTCGTGGTGTTGTGATGCTGAACCGAGTCATAGAGAAAGGATCTGTAAGCAGTGGTTTCTTTCTTCATAGTGGAAATAATGTAGAAGTGAAACAGTCTCAGTAACTGCTGTTTGCCCCGATATCGTTACTGCTTTTTCTTGCCCTCAAATGTAAAGTACAACTAAATTTGATTTTAGGTGAAATGTGCCCAGTATTGGCCACACAGAGAGGAGAAAGAGGTTATCTTTGAAGACACCAATTTCAAGCTTACCCTTGTTTCAGAAGACATCAAATCTTACTACACAGTCCGTCAACTGGAGCTGGAAAATCTGTCTGTAAGTTTTCTCTCTAGCTTTTGCTATTTTTGGGCCTGTATATGTAAAACTTATAAGTACTGATCTAGGATCACTGGCCAAGTCAGATTACTTTTTAAACTTCACAATGACTTAAGAGAAAAACTGGTTTCAGATTAGTAGTCCAGTGTTACGATACTTAATGCATATGGGTCCTGGTCTCTTCTTTGGTCCTTTAACTCACTTATTGTATGGCTGGATTTGTTTCCCCCCGAATCTCCCTCTACAGACTCATGAAACTCGGGAGATTTTACATTTTCACTACACCACCTGGCCTGACTTTGGGGTACCAGAGTCTCCTGCCTCCTTCCTTAACTTCCTGTTCAAGGTGCGAGAGTCGGGTTGTCTCAGTTCGGACCAGGGACCAGTGGTGGTGCACTGCAGTGCCGGCATTGGACGCTCTGGGACCTTTTGTCTAGTTGACACCTGCCTCTTACTGGTTTGTACACAGCTTTGCTATTGAGAAATCATGAAGTTAACAGACTTTACCTCTGGTATCATTTACATTGACTGAGTGCAATAGTAGAATAAGCCTAAATTCGTTCAAGCAACCAATAGGAAGGAGCGCGAGGGTTAGAGCTGCAGTGCCCTGACACTAGATGTAATATTCTACTCAATATTTCTGTGTCCTGCAGAGCTTACACTTTCCAATCATATTTAGGGGCTGATATTTATAAAATTCCATTTCATCATGTATTTTGAACTCTAACCTTGCATGTACTGCATGTCTTTTCTGTTACATTTAGATGTCCATCCGCAAGGACCCGTCATCTGTGCGTATTCGTGACGTGCTACTGGAGATGCGACGCTATCGTATGGGCTTGATTCAGACAGCAGATCAACTTCGCTTTTCCTACCTCGCTGTCATTGAAGGTGCAAAGTGCATCATGGGAGACACATCTCTGCAGGCAAGTCTATTCTCTCTCTTCAGCTCTTTCTTTTGGTGGTTTTTAAGACACAAATGCCACGTGTTTTCTGTGGTATATCCAATTTTGTTTGTCAGATTAAGAAAATGCATATGCGCAAATAGCTCGTTGCTGTATGAAATGTGTTGCAAAAGCCTAATGACATGTGAATCAAAATGTTTTCTTTATTTCAAGTAATGTATTTAGCAAATACTCAAAGGGATTTTTACATGTTTTTGTCAAGGAGTCCTGGAAAGAGCTCTCAAATGAGGAAGATGTTCCCCCAGAGTTCACACCTCCTCCTCCTCCGCCCCCTGCCAGAGACCCTCACAATGGCAAAGTTGAGCCATCCTTCTTTCCAGAAATTGATGAGATCATCCGACAGAATGACATCCACACTCTGGGGTAAACATCCAAATCATCATTTTGAAAGACTTTTTCTGTCTTCTATCTGGAATGGTTCATTTTAAATCTTTCTAAAAGGCACACAACCATTCTTCGTTTGCAGAAAAGCATCCTTGTCTGGATGATGAATATCTCCCGACCACCATATCACTATTCACAATGTTTCCTCATTCAGGTCCTCACAAGAGCTGCGAAGGAGGAATATTGCTGCCCCTCAGCCTCCCGCTGAGTCTGTTGATCAGCTGGATTTCCAGATGGGAATCCAAGATCAGACCTCCAAAGCTCCAACCAAATCCCAGCAGCAGCATGAGGCGGAAGAGCAAGAGTTAACCCAGGCAGCGGAGCAGCCAGAGGAAAGCTCTCCTGCACCTGGGTCTTGGTCCCCTCTACTAGCCAACGTTTGCCTGTGCACGGCATTGGCTCTCGGTGCTTATGTCTGTTATCGAGCCTGTTTCCACTGATGTCTTTCCTTCTTCCTTCTTTTGTTCCTCCCTTTCTTTTCACTGTTTTTGCAGAGTGAATTAGGCTGGTCAGCCTTCTTTGACTCTGGGTTTACTCTGCGAGCGAGTGGATTATTTGGACTTCAGCGGATTCAGGTTCACTCGTTTCAATTACAAATGCAGTGTAAGGGGTTGGCTGGTTGGGAATAAGGGGCTGCTGTTTCCCTATTACCCACCGTAGCTCCCCTTCAAACTGTCAGTTTGGATGCTCAGGGCCTCACTTTTTCAGGTGTCACATCCCAAATACATGTGCCGACTTAAAAATAACAGAGTCCACATATGTTTCCCTTTATAGCAGTCCGTAGAGGAAAGGGTATGTTTTAGCTCCTGGTGTTCTGTGAACCACTCTGTGAACCAGGCTGAATGGTGTGTCAGCCCATTTTACATGTGTGCCCTCTCTTCAGTTACCAAATGACATTCGTAAGTGTTCCTCCATTTCAGCCTTTACCAATGTGTCCAGTAGGCTTTCACTTCACAAATCTTTCTTTTTCTTTACACAGATGGATCAGAAATCACAGAGCCAGATTTTTGACCTGCCTGTCTAAAGGCATACCAGTAAGGGACATACCAACCTTTTAGTTTTTTGTACTCCTGTAGATGGGTCAGTATTAAACCCAAAAGTAAGGCGAAGTATGTGGAAGCTAGAGGGAAGCAACCCTGTGCCCACTAGTTGAGGGATGCATGCAGGGGGGCCATTGACATGTTATCTGTCTTCACTAGTGGCGTGTGTGTGTGTGTGTGTGTGTAAGTGTAAATTTGTATGAGTGGTAGTTGGAGCTTTCTACTGATGCTTGAGTTAAATCTACTTAGTGAGAAATATTCAAGCTAATATAATAACATTTACGTCAAATGTGAGATGTAATCTAGGGTGCCTCTTGGTAATTGATCCCCCAAGCTTATTCTTTCCCTGGTAGCTTGACGGTTAAACAGAACAGTCTGCTTGTCGGTACAGTATGTTTTGAATAGAAATGGTGCATTCACTGCATGTCTTGAGCTGTTCTGTTTGACTTGGTGTGAGGTGTCTCCCTTCGCCTGGCATTCTCAAAAATTGGCATCAGCAAAGTCTTGACATAAAATAGTCTTTTTCTAAACGAGTTGCTTTGTTATTAGTATCATTCAGGGAGAGCAACTTTTCAGAGTCACCATTATGGATGAAATGTGCGGAGGCTGTTTATGCTGAGAGAAGTGAATGCGTAACATACCTGAGTGCGCCTGCTGTGCATTGTGAAGTAATTTAATGTGTTTCAGTCTGAACACAGGAAGCCGCATTTACGCACAAGAATACCAGCTTAACCAATGGAGACACAAAGTAGCTTAACGCCCCACTCTTTTCGCCAGCAATACAAATAGTTACTAGTATGTCACCCTTTAAGTTACCAACCTCTGAATGCTAAACCATCCTGCCTGTCTGAACAGGGAACCAGGGATTTTGAACAAACCAAAAATCAAACACCAGCACAGGGATGAAATAATACACTGTAGTGATGATCCGTTTTGTCATGGCGTGGCCCTGAGCTGGCAATGTTGTTTTGTATGATTACTTTTAACTTTTTAGCATGCTGCAGTTGTGAATGAACAAGTTTGTCCTAAGAAGAGATTAGTTCAGCTGCTAGCATTCAGTTTACCTTTGTGACTCAAAAAAGTACAGTGCTTGAGTCCAACAGCTGTACCTTTCTCTAGAATGTATAAATGTCCTATCCATGGACACACCCTTATAGATATATTTTTTTTCAAATCAGGTTGTGCTGAGTTATTTTGTTCTGCTTCAGCAAGGGATTAAATCTCAGCACCTGGGCGGCCATTGCACCCGGTTTTCCTGTTTTTCTATACTTATGCTGAGCTCGAAAACATGTATTTTTTATTTACGTTCATTGTTTTCCTTTTTTAATAAAAGTCTACTGTTGATTTGTTCTGGTTTTTGGAACAGATTTATGTTCATAACTTCATTCTCAGTCTTAATTCTGAACAATGACGGTGGTAATAAAATGTCACACATCACTGTGTTTTCATCTCATTGTTAGGACACCAATAGGTATGAAAAAGGCTGATGTGCCTTATGATGGGGCACAGCTATCATAGGTAACATTCAACATAGTGAAAACCCAACCATATGAAGTGAATCAGAGGTAATCACACAGCTGAGCTTTTCTGGGTATGAAGCAGATTTGAGAACATTGCTGAAAAAGATTTTATGAAAAGCAATTATTTGTCCTGGCCTGACATTGCACAATACACAACACTAGACCCTTTTGGGCTGAAGTGAATGGCAGACTAACGGTGGCATTACAAAAAGCTTTGTAAAATGGGACCAATATTCAGTATAATTTGGGTAACTTGAAGAGAACAGCTGCTTCAAGTATTCCCCGAAGGTGGGACAAAACATTATGGGCCTTACTTATGACTTGTAATTGTAATTGATTATTCTATATGAGCCCCTCTGGCCCTCCTGGGCTCAGGGCCCGGACAGCTGTTCTGGTTGCGAACAGTATTAGCTAAGGTGAGACTCAAACCTGCAAACCCAACTGCCTGTGCTGGTTAGCCAGTTAGCTTGCTTGGGACCAACAACTGAATTACTACTCACACCCACACTAGACAACTTCTAACAGTAAGCAAAACAAACTGTTCTGGATGAGAACCAGACTAGTTAACATTACCTAGGCTTGTTGCACCATTCTCAACAAATATAGAAGTGTTGCTTCTCTATTCCTATTATATTGCATATCATTCCTAACAATGTGGTACATTGCCATAAATGCAACTCATTTTGGCTGTCATTTGACTACAATTACCTATTATTTGACTTTTGCCTGTCCTGTACCTTCGAAGCCCTTTGGTGATAGTACTACAAAAACAAAGTCCTTCACAGAGACGCACTTTTCTGATGACCCTCCATTTCTAAAGAGCGTGCACTACTTGGTAGAACAGAGCCCAAGTCCAGGACCTTGTGCACTTGCATTACCACCATGCCAATATACCCGTTGCATAAAGATGGCAGGCTCCATCACAGCGGTCATTCGGTCCTTTCTCGCCCATTCCACATGTGCAGTGCACGCACAGTGTTTCTGGTTTGTTTTCCTGGAACTGGCATGAGTGGATGTTGACGTTTGAACATTTTGCACTGTGGGTAGCTTGTAAGTAGCTTGTCCTCACATAGTATTGTGTTGCTTATAATCAAACAAAAGATGTTTGTAATGAACAGGCCACAGCCAATGATCAAGGCTTATGCCATTGCTATATAGACAGAAAATGCATGCAACACCACAGGAACACTACAAATGGGGATATTTTATGGATAGGAGTGGGGTGTTACAATGAATAGACAGTGGAACCAGGGAGGCCTTTCTCTGTAAATAAATGCAACGGTAAGGTCCCAATTCTGGTTGTTGAATAATATAATTATTTAATGTGTTCTGTTGCATCCATTGTTTTCTACTAATGTAGGGCCATGTTGTATGGTAGCCTATTATTTAATCTAATCTTGCCCTGATGTCTTGAAATAATAATAATAATAGTAATAATTTTATGCCATGCTTCTCAACCAAATTACAAAGTGCTGTAAATAAGGGATGAAATGCGTATTGTAAGCAGGGTAACCCCACCTGAAGGCTCATAAAAACATCTCCACTGACCTCGGGAGAATCATCTTCCACCTCGGTTAGAGTCCTATCACATATCCCTCCATTATTATGTTGCAGTCAGTGTATTTCATGTTGTGAATAACATTACTTCTGTGCCATTTGAAGGGCTGAGTCAAATCTTTTAAAAGTACCACAAGGTGGCTCTGTGGGACTGTAAGGCTCACTGGTTCCTTTGCTTTGATCAGGGACTATAGCGCCTTGGCCTTTTCTTCCAGCCCACACTTTCCTGTTTTCTGTACTGCACCTGGGTTTGTTCATCAATTATCACTCTTCTATTTACAGTTAACTGTCAGGAGTATTCCTCTAGTGGTAGAACATGTCTTTCTTTCAGTTTTCTAGGGGAATTGTTATACTGCAAGCCAAAAATATTCCCCCCTTTTAATACGACAATGAAGTTGAAATAATATCGAATTGCCCCGTGAATTACAATAATATTTTCTGAAACTGGATGTGAAATTCTCATAACTTGACTCTGGCACCACAGACATTACAGATGTAAAATCAGTTTGTTTCATAATAGTTTGTTGTGAAAACACATTGAGTTCCTTTTAGCACTACAGTTAGGCTTGTACTACATTGAAATACAAAGTTTTCAATGTAGTACAATGTAGTTTCATAGTATACATTGTTAAGCTTAATGAGAACTGTTTTCTTGACTTGTCTCCAAGCTGTTGGCATTATCCTACATTATACAACAGCCACGAATGACCTTTGGTTCATTTTACTATAAAGACCATAGCAGTTATGGTCAAACCATATTGAGGAAGCAGGGGCTTGTCTGGAGACACATGCGTTGGTCCACACTTTTCAGGCCCTTAAGGGTAAACTGTACTGCCACTGGTATAGTAGGCTACAAATGATGTGGCAACTGTCCTGGCTAGAACTTCCTGTTAGGGAAATAAGAGGGAGGCACTGGTACATGCTGCTCAGGAATGCAACTTAAACGGTGAGTAATAGTCAAGACCATGACGGGCTGCACTGACGTCAAGCAGACCAGCAAGATGGAACAAGCTGCATTCATCTGCATTGGGAAAACTACTATCAAGGTGTGGCAAGGACAGGAAGTGATCTTAATGGCATAGTTCTATTGAAACAAAATGTTATCTTATCTGACATTGTTGTCATGACTCATCAGTGTTTCATTGTGTGTTCTTTAAGCAGGGGTTAAGATATTTTACAAATGATAATCAAGCTGAATGTATTTCATGGGTTATTCTGGGTACACTGTACTGTTTAGTCAGAAATTCAAGTTTTATGATCAAAATGAATTAGTGTGATGAATTTAGGGAAAGATGACAGGCCTGAAAAAAGTGACAACAACCAAAAGTGAAATTCACTAGCCTACGAGCGCTTACTTGCTTAGTGTAACTGCACACAGTGCTGACAATCAGACAATCAGAATTCATCAAAAGCCCTGCTGACTCTTCTTCCAGTGTGTGTCCTCAGTTTTGTTATTAACCTGGAACTTCCCAATAGCTAGCCAGCTTTAAGGGCGGGTGGGACGACCTTTGGCTCAAAGTCTCATTTGCAGACTGCAGATCATTTTGACAGAGAGCCAAGTAGGGATCAGGAAATTCCTGAATGTGAAACCATGGTGAGGAGAAAGAGAGACTTTTCCAAAACTATGACTCTGCACTCTGCAAAGTCTGAGTCATCACACGACAGCACCATACAATGGGTAATTGATAGCAGGAGGTGTGAATACATTGTCATGTTTACCATGTTTCTTCATGCCCTTATCATTTCAAAACCTAGATAGGGTAGTGAATGAGACTTGGTCAGCTTTCAGTATTGATCCATTTGAAACTACTATTTTCATTGGTCACTTAACATGGCATGGTGATATATCTCAAGAATCTGAGCGCTTGTGCTGAGCGATTGTGTTTGATTGTGTTTTTCAAATGGAAAATCACTGTGATGTCGCTCTCCTGAAACCGCAGCCACACACTAAGAGGTTGAGCTCTCTGGTGACGGTTGTTATGACATACACCCCAGAGCAGTTGCTGTTCCTGTTCCTGTGCCTGGCTACGTTGTGGACAAAGTGTGAAACACAGGCATAGATGTGACATGCAGTTTGGCTGTCATTAGGCTCAGCTCATGCATATAGGTCATAGCGTAAATACTGACAGGTTTGTTCTGGTGTTTCCCCCTGGTATGCTACAAAGCTCCCGCATCCTTCCTCTTGCTGAACGCAACAGGGACCGATGACGTTGACACAGACATAGGGTCCACATGTAAACAAAGCTCACTGACATCCCTACCTCACCACAGATGTCACCAGTGTTCTTTTGGTTAGCGTTGATGTTGTCTTCATAGCAACTGTGCAAAAACGGTGGTATGGATGTTACATTTGATGTGCGATTGTATTTTTGAGTTTTCTGACATACAGATACTTCATTCCCAGTTGAGATTTGCTGATAGAGCCGGCACCATTGCATCTATAATGGTAATGAAGTATCTGTAAGTCAGAAAACTCAAAAATA
>OMLI01018055.1:0-11340 GCA_900302605.1 Rondeletia loricata
GATTATCATGGCAAAAAATATCACGATAACGATATTATCACGATATCTATAGCAATCATTAAAAAAATAATGCGATCACTTAAAATGCATCTTTAACTTTATTTTGCTCCAATGTTTGTTTGTTTTCTCTTTAAAAACTGAAAACAACTGATTACAATAAATGTTTCATGGCATACGATATATTGAGGCTGGATTATTTACATGGTATTAGTATTTTCGTTTTTTAAATACCACGATTATCGCAAAACCGGTATATCGCGACACCCCTAGTTTGGAATAATCAGTTCACACTTACCTGTATGAATTCACATGAATGCACTATTGCCTACCGAAGGAGTCATTATACTTTGAAAAAGAGAAAACACAAATAAATGGAACTGTTGGTACAACCCATTGCTTCTTTATGGACTTCAAACCTGCAAGTACTGTGGTTGGTCCCTAGGGCTTGGCCTGAGCTGGTCCAATGATGGCTTATGTGTGTAAGAACAATTACTAGTCTCGCTGTACCAGTGTAGAAGAATGGTCTGACAGAGCCCATTTTCCAGTTTAGATAGTGCAAAAAAACAGTTGGGGTTGTTTGATTGTCAAGCAACCAATCACTATCGTCGTGGGCGGTGCTGAGCCCATGACTCGGTGATGGCGCCCTTACAAAATTGTGTTGGGGGACACGTTGTTGTGGAACTAGTATGCACGCCTGAGAAGAGCCCTTTTAAGCTATCAACTGAATGAATCGTACAGGCCTTGAAGAGTGCTCGATTGAACTCTTATGTGCAGTTTTCCATCATAAACGTACTAGCGTTCTGCTGCTAGCTGGACGGCTAGCTTCGTTGTTGTTGCACGTTGTAGGGGGATTTTGAAAGAGGTAACACACAGCACAGAGCGGAAGGGGAGGGATGAAACGCTGAAGCTAATGGGAGGATTATCCAAGCAGCCAACATCCGCTAGAACAATACAGAAGTACTACTACTTCTGTATTGTGGCTGGCCTGGCATTAGCTACCAGAGTCTATGGTAAGAGTGTATTATAAGGAGCAGCTTAGTGGCTAAATGGACTGGGGGAACCATGTACTCACAATGTCATGGGTTTGAGTCCAGCTCACAACCTCTGTCACTTGTCATCCACTATCCCTTTCCTGTCATTGTTTCTGTAAACTATCTAATAAAACTATTCAAAGAAAGAGAGTGTGTCAGATGGTCTCTCCCTGAACTTTACTCTGTCCCGGGCCAACAATTTCACTGAATCAAGGAAAGTACCAGTTCCACTGACTGCTACGGGAAAGCCACCATTTTCAAACCCACATTCCCATATCTGTGTCAGCCTCAAGTGTTTCAAATACAGGCTGTAGATGCACGCATGCACACGCTCACACACACACACACACACACACACACACACACACACACACACACACACACACAAACACACAAACACAATGGAATGGTTTTTGCTTATAAATTGGCATGGCAAGATACAGGCTAAATAAACAGAACATTTGATATTATTAATAGACTTTAATTCGCGTTTTCAGAGTAATACAAATCTGATGCTCTACGGTTGAAATGACCAGATATAGTGTATGCTATTTAATCCGAAGTCTCCTGCAAATGAATAGAAGTAAAATGAACGACACATGAATGACTTGTTAATTATGCAAATGGGGTGCTGCAGGAACCTGGTAGGTTGCGGGAACTCTGTCATCTAAAAGGGTATGGTGAGTGTGATAATGTTGCAGCTTGGCAAGGCTCTCTTGATGTAATGACAGGTCAATTTGACTGGCTTTATGCTTTGCACCCTGGTTCTTTTCTCCAGGCCTGGTGTGGTTGCCCCCACCACCTCCCCCACCACCCTTTCTCGTGTCCCTTGGACTTTGATTTCTCCTTTGTTCTATTGGCTCCTCTACTGACACTTCCCAAGAATAAGAGATGCCACCCAACCATGACCCTTTCACACCACAGAGATGACCCTTGTCTCTTCCATGCATGACCTATCACCTAGAAGCTGACAGCTTGATTAATTGAAGAAGGTTATGATTTATGAGTATCTTCTCAGCATGATTAACAAGGCAACAGGTTGCACAACCAAACAGCTACCAGGAACATTTCTTAGAGAGGGGAAAACAATAGAGGATTATATTTAGAAACCATGTTTTGTCCAACAGTGACTCTCAATTTGGTTAAGCCATATATCATTTTGACTTTTTTGTCCACCGCTGCAGTCTGGATATCTTTAACTACACATGGAAAGGTTTCCTTTGTGCCCAACTTGTCAGCCCAGTCAGACGCAGAGGAGGATGTCATATCCAAAGAATGTGATTAAGTAAAATGTTTATCCAATGTTCTAACTGATCATCCACTCACAAAAATTCAACATTTATGCTTTGGACTATGAGGATCCACAGAGCGGAAGGTGTTCTTATAGCCTGATTGAAAGCTTGAAATCCACTTGAAGAGAAAAAGCTTGGTTTGTATTTCTTTCTTTAAAAAACCCAACCCAAAACAAACCAAACGTTCTTCAAGTGGATTTATATACAGTATATATATGAATGGCTCTCACTACCCATGGTTGCTGAGGTCAAAGTCTTAATGCATGGCTCTGCACAGCAAAGAATGTCATTTAGAGAGCGGCATGTAAGAGGAAACATTGTCAGTCGTGACACAGGGCCACGTCCAATTGTCTACTCAAAGCTTTGCTAGTTAACTCACCTGACAGCTTCCTAGATAAGTCTGTGTTGTCGTCAAGACACTTACTGCGCAATGGGAGCAAGGGGTCCAACTCAGGTGACAAGGGGACAGGGGTGTTGAAGAGGTCATTTGAGACCTTCTCATCGACTAAGTCAGTCAGAGAGAATGACTATAGAGTAGGATAGCAGTCTCATGACACAGTGTCACCGGCAGACTGTCCAGCTGAGCGAAAGCGCACGGTAAGATGTGGCCTTTTCTTTTGACATGGATTTGTTCTGACCTTAGCTTCAGGCTGTGACAACTGATGGATGATTGATGGTGCTGTTTCAGCAGTGTCAGTGGAAAGCCAGGCACCTTAGAGAAAGCGTTACTCTGACCCACAGTGACACGGCTCTGACTTGTGTGGACAACAAAAGATGTTCAATGAGAAGTGACAACTACAGTTTGCGTCCGTCATCGTTCCAGCTCCTGATAATTGCCCAGAAAGTGTTTTCTGTTTGTTTCTTGCCTTCAACCAAAATCAAGGGACTGAAACACTTTACTATCTGCAGTCTCACAAGAGTTTATTGGGTACAAACACTGCTTGTTGCTATCTAAATCATCATGTCAGTGTTGCTCAGTGACTGGAAAGTAGAATGAGTACGGCAGGGATTATATACTAAGACCCAAATCAGTATCTATTTCATACACATAACGCTGGTAAAACTGCACCATGTCAAGTTCCAATAGGTGACAGGTACCGGTTACAGAAATGTCCGAGCACCGTGTTTACTGAGAATTCCCATCAATGAAAAATTAATTATCTGAGAGTCAGCAAAGGTTAATTTTGGTCAGAGACCTTTCGATCTGGAGGAGCTGACCCCAGTAGCGCCGGTCGCTGCACTTGTGCCTAGCTGAGGTGACACATGCAATGACCTGTGACATGGGCAGTGACAGCAGAGTAAACTGGGCCATGCTCCCCTGCCTCACTGCGCCTGAAGAGCTCAGGGGGCTCCAAGCTGAGTAGGGCAGGTTAAACCACAGTGCTGCTCCCGTGTCACCAGCCCAGCCCATGATCAGTAGCTCAGTCCTCAACAAACCCTCCCCACCCCTGTTGTCTCCTAGAGACAGTGCTGCCCACCGCTGGTTGCCCCATATGTTTGGGCTGCACACAAGGTGGTTTCTCGGATACTGTGGTTGCTAATTATAAATTTAATTTGCATTTTAATTAGAATGGTGGAAAATTAAAGCCTGCCAGCTGGAGAATTTCAGAACGCTTTCTCTCCCTCTTTTTTTGTGTGAGCATTACTCTGTCCCTTATTCATTTGTTTTAGCACAGCAGTTGCACCAGTATCTACTCCCTCCTCAAATATCCCTTCCTACTCGGGACAGTGCATGATGTCTATATTAGAAACTATCATTTAAGGAGTATTCCTTTCATATAGTGTACTGCGATACCTTTTCCTAAGCTTGTATAATGTGTGTGGTGACATCGCCCATGTTCACCAACCACTTACTTACACTTATTCTCTAATGAAATATAATTTTGCTTGTTTGATACCTCACTTGATTTATGTAAGCATATTAAATTCCAGGAATGATATCTTGATTCTAATAAGTTATTGAATATCTTCTTCGTTGGTAGTTTGGCCAGTAAAACAAGGTCCAAATTCCTGTCATGGTGCTCAATTGACACACTTAACGCATGCTGGGAAGTGAGAGATCTGCATGTGTGGGCTGGTAATATCATTCAGTTTTGGTCATTATTTTCCAATCTCCATAATTCGTCCCGTTCCCCATGTTGTTCCTCCATGGTCATTCTCATTCCCTCTCTCACCTCCCACGGGCGTCCTTGCTCAATAATTGTCATTAATTGATTGACAGCTCTGATAGACCCAACTAACCCCAGTTCTGCTCTCATGTCTATGTTTTAAATGAGAGCTTGTACATCCAGTGACCTTGTCTGCCCATCAGCTGTCAGCGAGTGTGAAGCCTATCCAGAGAATGTCTCACCTTAGCAAAGTAGACCATCCTAAATGATTGTAATTGGTTTGTGAATCTTTCATGCGTTGTATTGCATTGTTCACGATAAAAGCTGGCTAAAGTTTTGTTGAAACTCTTTTAATGTTTTCATGAATGTAGATCTAAAGTATGCATTTATCATTATTATCCTCTTCTTACCTCTCCCTTCTAATTTCCTTCACACTTTCCACCACTTAGTTTTGCAATGGAAGTGAAGAAGAAAGGGTTCCAGATCCTTTTTTTTTTTTTATAAATTTGAGGAAATATTATCCAAGAGTGTGCTGTTATGTTTTCAGGATTCAGAGATGTGCTTTGAGTTCTTGTTAACATGGGCTGCTACAACCTTAGTGTATAGACCTTCCAAGCAAGAACTCACAATTTCTCTAAATTCATGTCACATTATGTAAATATGAATGTAGTTGTACTTTAAATGAGACAAATCAAACCCTGTTTTTCTTTGACAGGATTCCAAAAAATAGTAACACAGTTAAAGATGTGTATCAGGTTCTGTTCCATGCATGTACTATGTCCTAGGCGCATGTAATGTCTGACATTCTTCCAGGTTGTTTTGGTTTGGGAGGCTGCCAGCCCCAGTTTTGCACCTCTTTGCAGGCCCAGTTTGATGTGGTGTGAATAACATTCAGACATACACACACGCCCTCATTAGCATTCATTCAGGGAAGCAATGCAGGACACCCTCTCTGCTCTGAGGGTGGCATTTGGCAAGGGCCAAATACACCTGGCAAAAAGTCTTCATCTTTCCCTAGTCCATCATATTAATCACATTCCGTTTTCCGTCACACACACCAAAACAGTATTTGTCTTATACCAAAACATGTTTTATGGAAGCTGATTACTTGACATAGACAGTACACATTTATGTATTTTATACTGTGGGTAGTAACAATTACATCTTAATACAGTCAAATTGCATCTGATCTTATTAAAACTCGATAGTCAAGTCTGATGTGATACAGTGGGGAGCATTCTCTGCAGAGCTGAGATTAGACTAATGATTACATTAAAAAAATGAAAGCATAAGAGAACAGTCCATTCAAATGACCCTCAGACAATCTGGCATGCAACAGCTTCTCACTCCAGTGCATGGATCCATCAGCCCAGGTCTGCAGCAACAGTGGCTATGTGAAAAAGGCTTGGAAGAAGGAACACATTCTCCAGATGTGAATCTGTGGACTGCTGTGTGTTACGCTGTATAGCAATCCCTCTGTCTCTTGATGTAAGACACATTCATTCTGTAGCATATCTGTAGCATTATTGCTCAGATATTTTTGTAGTTGTTACACTCTGTCCTCCTCACACCAATACCACTGACACTGAGACTCCCTGTCATTATTTAAATTATAAGGAGATACAGAGTCTTAAAAGACACACCCTCTGATCTGCAAATAAAATGTCCCATTCTCTCACAATTAGCCATCTAAAACAAAAAAAGGAGAAGTATTATTTCCCCAAATGGTTAAGGCAGGGTAGTTTAGTTGCCATGAAATGCTATTCTGGGCTAAAGGTTTAAGGATTAAGTCAACAGTTAAGATATGAAGCAATTAAAGTTTCTCTTTCTACTTTTCTTAACACGTATAGAAATCCAGTAAATGTATTCCTTTAGCCGAAATGCCAGTCGGCTATTGAAGACCCCTTTTTAAGTTTATCTTTGTCAATTGTCAAATATTGGAGTCTATGAAGTGGTGTGATGAGGTGCGGAGACAGATATTTGAAGGGATTTTAACTCATTTGAGCAATTACATGCTTAACTGGCCCAAGATAATCTGTCATCCAAAGCTTCTGTCTCTGGCTCTCCCTCTCTTTCCCTATCCTCCACTCTCTCATACCCTCCTGCGTGGCACAAGAGAAGCTTAGAATGGTGGGATTTAGAGCACAAAAGCTTTGCCTGAATAGAATGAAGGCCTCAGAGAAATTAATTGCTTCTAACAAACAGCATGACTGCTAGCATGTTTTGTGTGCCATTCTTATCAGCCTCCAGAGGTAGAGGGGTGGACGACAGGTCTGGAAGGGGTGAACCTACCAACATGGAAGTACAGTAGTTTCTACTTATTTTTGCATTATTTAAGAATCTGTAAGAGCAAAGGATTCATGCAGTGTTTATTTATAGGTACACAATGAATAAGTCTTGTAGAGGGTATAATGCACATGCTTACTGTATTTGAAAGGAGCAGTGTAGTCAATCAGGGAAGTAATTTAATTGATCCGTACAAACTATTGACATTAGAAACATTAATATATCATTTCATTTAAATGTCCAAACATTGAGACTAAAATTAAAAAAAATATATATATATATGTGGCCATTGACTATTTGTTGCATCATAGACAAGCAACTAGATGTTGTGAAAAGACTGCATGTTTTTTTCTCCAACATAAGAAGGCTTAAACTGTATCCCAGTGAACATATTATCATACAGTATTGATAAGAATCAGTGCTTTTCTTTCATCAAGTAAAGAGTTTGTATGTGGATGTGAAGCTACTTTTTCCTCCTACATCATATGCAGTGTTTATATCTTAATATCCTGAACAGCCATAGACAGCATGTGCACCATTCATTTCCCCATGAATTTAGAAAAAAACAAAAGTTGTCTGTCTGTAACAATTAATTAACTGTAAAGTAGAGAATTGGAGAGCATTCAGGAAAGCATTAGCTAAGGCAGTTATGGGATTTGCTTTTCTGAGGGTGTGTGGCATATTTGCCCCAGTTCTGTTCTCTGCTTGCTCCCACTCCCACATGTCACCATTCTGTCTACCACCACCAGCGTGGCATCTATCATCCACCACAGACGCCACGGCACCCCACAAAAGAAGGCTGGAGCGTGCACAAAGACATTTGCATTTTTGCATCTCATTATGGTTATAATTGCATGCCAGTGGAAGCAGCTCGCTCTCCATTATCTCGCGTAATTTTATCAGTGACGTTTGAAACGCATGTTTAAATGTCAATTATTGACTACAAAGAAGGAGTGACCTTTGTGGAGTCATCTCTCTCTCTCTCCCTCTCTCTCTCTCTCCCTCTCTCTCTCTCTCTCTTTATAGTCTCACAGTGGTCATTCCTTGTGTTTGTTTTGGTTCCTCTCAGTGCTATGTTGTGATATATGTTGACTAACTTAGTTGATCACATTTTATGACAACAGCCAGTTGACATGCATGCTGTTAATAATGTTAATATACTCACTGGCAACAGGCTTTCTGAAGAACATCCCATCAAAACAACAGCTATAATAAAGATGCAATGACGCGTATGTATAAGTGATAAGTGATGAACCAGCTTTACTTGCATCCATTATGGGGATATTTTCGCAGTACAGTCGTTACATGCACCATGGCTGGCCCTGCACCATCATCACCCAGTCATCATGCAATAAATGTCATTGAAAGTAATCAATAAAATGAATGATCAATCAGCCTCATATTGGGATCTTGTATTATGTAAGTTGTATTGAATGCTTACAATCTTTTGCATTGTGTATAATATCTTGCATAGGTATCATATTTATCATCACGTTAATCCACATAGGAATTTCTATAAATATATTATTATTAATTGAAATGTGATAATGACCACTTTGGATGGGTTTCTACCATCTACCGTAAGGAATTTGTCATTTAGAACATGATATATTGTATGGCATATACAGTATATGGCATCAAGGAAGAGTCCTATTAGATATATTAATAAGAAAATCATTAATGTAGCATTCTTCTGTTAATATCAGATATATTGTGTTCCCACAATTTTGGCTAAAATATCATAAGCATGTTCCTTGTTTTTTGCGGTGGTGTTTGATTCTGTTTAGATCCTCCTTTAATCGTCATTCTTTGTTTTTCTCCTGAAAACGGAATAATAGATGAATAGAGAATCAACATTCTTCTAAAATTATTATTCATTACTCATTTGAGTTGTAGTTGATGAATAGAAGCATTGGATTTCTCTGTGTACTCTCTCTACCTGAGAAGGTTGTAGCCAATGGATCATTTTCAAATCCCACATATAACAACACACAGCACAATATTGTTAATACGGTATACAATAAAACACAATTGTATGCACTGCATATTATTGCAGCAGAATGTGAAAGCATGTAATGAGCTGACAACCAGAGGAACCATAATCTTTAAGAGTTTATCAAACTACTTGCACCTTCTAATTAAAGGAAGAACAACCCACCAGGATACATTTACATTTGATTTGATCTGGAACAGAAAATCTCCCTATTAGCATCCTCCTCCCCATGAATATGACAGTAATTGCAGTGTTACTCTGTTCCTGTTGTCTTTCTCTAGCTGAACACATTTAGCAAATTTACCTCGTACTGTAGGTTATTATTGTGCCATACAGTCTGGGGAATCAAATAAATCACTTAGGTTATCTTATTAATTAAGTCAAAATAAATGTGCTAGAGCTCATTTATTCTCTCCAAATACCATGGGATCTCCCACTGCAACTAATGGCATAGTCTGACATTTTAGTCTTAACAAATAACTTGAAGTAATTTGTTTCGATTTTTCCAATTAGATATTGTTTATTTGAGCTATAACAGAGTATGTATATGTATTTGCAACTGAGTTGTGTTTTCTTTTGAAATCCTACCAGCACTGACTTAATTATGCACCAGTAAAACTAATTGAAACTTAGGGAATTTTATGAACAAATCTTAACTTAAATCTGAAATGGTTTTGCCTATAACTGTGTCAAAATATCAGGCATATACATATTAGGCCTGTGCAAGTCAGCAAAGCATCAGCTGATTTGATAACAAGCTGAATAGTTATCACATCATTTCATATAGCAGAGATTTGCATTACTTTTCACTTAGTATGGTTGGAGAGGACTCTGCATCCTCTTCATTGATACACACATGAGTAATTTAGCAAGTGTTCTCCTAGCAACAGTCCAAAGCAGATGATGACACTTAGAGCAACTGTATAACCCAGGCATATGACAGTGGTGAACCTCGGTGCCCCTGCCCTCACCCGCCCCTCAGGCCCTCAGTGGAATAACACTTGATCCATAGCTCTCGAGTCTCTCTCCACGCCTCCTTTTATGGCCTGTGGGCATGTGAAGACCTCGAGCCAGCCGTGCTTATCTGACCCTAACCTTGGCGTATGGTGACCTTGACCTGCACCTCACCCCTTCCTCATCCTCAGGGCTACATCTGTTCCTTTTCCCCAGGACACCCAAGTAGTTAGTGATATTGAAACATCACCTTGGGGTTCCATTTGTTTTCTCTGGAGAGGTCAGTGAGCGGTTGTCATTAGGACTGAACTTGATCCTCTGCTTCCCCATAAATTGGTCTGTCCATGCTAGGAGTGCGCACACTGTAAATAATGAGCATATAATGCTGAGCATGAAACGGAATCTTAACGTTAACACTCAATGCTTTTCCTTATAATATAATATAGATCCATTTGAATACAGTCAAATGTGTTATGTTACCGAAGTAAAACTACAAAACTACATTCACATTTAAAGCAGAAATGTAGCTTTTATGGCAGACAGTGTTTGTTGGTGTAAAAGAGGTTTTCACAAACAACAGGAGCCTACATACTTATCTCATGCAACCTTATTTGATATGAAGGGTTAGATCCGATGGAAAAAAGATGCAGATGCAAAACTATTATCCTTGTTGTCACTATTCTCATCAAGCCATTCTAGCTGCTTGAAATGTAGCTCAATGCATACAATGCTTTTCACCTGAAATAATGCATACATTGTGTCAGCCACACAATGCATTTGGGTGCACTGTCATTTCAACTCCACTGGTTTGTCCCAGGATGATATCTTGATTGTGATGCCCTTTATTATTTTGCCTAGTGTTTCAGCAGTTCTGTGATTTGGCTGACCTTTTTGGGACTCTTCCCTTTATTCTCCCCAGCAAAAACACACGTCCTTTCCACACGGCTTTACCGCAGGAAGACAACGTTGATATTAATATTAATGAGGATGCATAGACAATGTCAGGTTTTAATGGATAATAAATTAAAGGATTCTCATTGATTGTTAACTATGCCTGCGCAATGAACATCACCCAAGGCAGGATACTGCCTTTGTAAGCAATGATGTTTTAATAAATCATACGAGGGCTTGAAAATGGGTTATTCTTTCCTGCCATACAGATCAAATTCAATCCAGACACCATAAAAGAAAGATGTGTTTGGGAAATGAAGGAGTAGAAAGAAGGCCTCATCGCAGTATCGTGTTCGCTAAGTACGTGAAAATGTATTTTCCATCTCTATCAATCCCATGGTATCATATCACTCCGGAGTCAAGGGGGAGGCTAAAGGTTACAACTCTGAAACATGGCATTGATCCTAACACCTGACAGCATCTCTCTCTCTCTCTCTCTCTCTCCCCTCCCTCCCTCCTTGCTCTTTCTAATTATAATACAAGTCATTTGCTGCTTTTGTTTCCTATTACTATTCTCCTCACCATGATATATTAAACTATGAATACAAAAAACAAACAGAAAATATCTTAGTATTACATTATTATTACATACATACTTGGTTTAGTGGTCAAATTATTCTCTTCTCTTATTCTCTATTACATTGGTCCCCAGGTAAGGCTGAAACCAAAGGTATTGTCAAACCCAGTGTTCTCTGCATATCATAAATCAGACCTAACTGACATTT
>OMLI01018057.1:0-15325 GCA_900302605.1 Rondeletia loricata
ACCAGTTAAGTTCTCTGTCTCCAAACGTACCTCAGTCAGTGCAGTGAACATTTGAATCTACTGTCTATATTTAAAAGACGAATGACTTTCAGTTGGTTTATTGCAAGGCTATGATATATCCATGATCATATCTATAGTTATCTAAAAAATGTGTGTGTGGTTTACTTTGGACCCTGGACATTTTCAGTTACCTTAATTCCCCATAGCTTTGCCAATTGCTGTACCAACACAGGGGCATGGCCACATAACAAATTCAAAGTATTTTTCTGTGCTCTTCACTTCTGCGATGATAACATTGTTCATTTGTGTGTTTCCTCTCTTTTCATTCCCCCTACACATTCTCATTTTGCCATAGACTTGACAACTGACAGCATCGAGGGTGATTAGAAAAATGCAAAACGGAGAATGTCCTTGGTTGAACAGAAAAATATGCTCACTATACTGTATCTGTAGATAAAAGTGAAAGCAATGGGTTAATAAAAAGACAACAAAAAAAACCACAGCATCATGGGTAAATAGAAGAAGAAAACAGAAGGAACTCCTGCATGCAAGCCAGTGGTTGTTTTGTTGCAGGGGATAGATTTTTTTTTTTTTAAATGAACACACTGAGTGGTCATCAGCCCCCTTTTGACAACAAAACATGGTCAACTTATTGTTAACTAAAAATGAATAATGTAAAAACTGCAGGCTAAAGCACAATCAATCATTAAAAGGTAAAAGAATCAACACCCCATGGCAGAGTTACAACTCCCTATCAAAACTCACAAAGTCTGCACAAAAACGTCTGCACCCCCCATCTCCCCCACTGCAAGTAGTGATAAGCACACAGTTAAGCTGAAAACCACTTCATACTGGAAACAAGGCACACACCAATCTATGTACTATGAAAAACTGAAAAAAAACAAAAAAAAGACTTCCATGCATCTAGTCACCATTTCAGTTCGTTTGTGTATGTCAGAGTATACAGGTAACACTTTAGTGTTCTGCCCAATGCAGACTCAGCTATTCCTCAAATCATCATGTCCCTTCATCAGCTATTTTAACCGATATCGACCCTGTCAGATCAGAAAGAGATAGACAACATAAAGTCAATCCTGTAGTAGCTGAGGACAAACGTTCACTTCCTTTACAGTCAACGCCAAGCAGAGGTGCACACATCGACACTCACACGTCCTCATTCAGGATGAAATAGGTGGAGGTTACAGAGCAAAGATAAAACAACATGTAGCCTATAAGCAATAGAAACAATGGCTCACATCAATAGCCCTACAGATTAAAATGACAATGTAGGAATAGCTAGGCTACGAATGTATACATTTTCGAATATGACTGCACTTACTGATACCGTAAACAAAAGAAAAGAATAATTTTTATCATTTTCTACAGACAAATATTGTGGGAGAAGTTCTGCAGCTTAACATACCCATAAGGTCTTTGGATGAATGCTGGATGGATCTGAGGCACACCAAATGAGAATCCTATAATGGAAACAGATCGTTTTTAAACATTTTTTGGTTGAAAATCCTGACACTTTACTAATGCAGTGGAGACGATTTAGCAGAGGATGTTCTGATCCCTCTGCAAGATTGCAGGTCCTATCCAAGAGAGTACAAAAAAACAACCAAGGGCATGTCAATCTACATGAAGTGGTGGCAGACCTGTATTATCAGAACATCAAGGTGAGCACTGTGCTTATTTTCAGTTCAGACACATCTCGATCTCACACCTGGTGAATCATTTCAGAACTCTATATAGCACTGCAGCAGTGTCAGTCTCATGTGTATGTGTGTAAATGCATTATGGCTGCTGTCTTTGTACGCCACCTTGATTGTCCAAGCTGTGAAATAAACCAGTGGCACAGCCATCCATCAGCATGTCCAGTCCCTCACCTGGGTGCATGACCCTGGGCTTGGCCCCCAGGTAGGCCAGGTTCACATTGGCTTTCCTGCCATCAATAATGGGGTTGGGGTCCTTACAGGCTCGGTCAGCAGAGGCCCGGTCTCCCATGGTCACCTAAAGGAAACACATTTCACAGATTTTCTTTTATTCACCTCATAGAACTGTTTTACTTGTATAGTTTGTTCACAGTGACCGGATAGCCCAAAATAATTCTGGGTCATTTGTTTTTAAGACCTTTCTGCTAAGTTGAGAATAGTCTCAAGGTCATTCCCAATTCAGTAACATTGGTCTTTAATTAATTAAAAATGTCTGACTACAGCCAACACACTGTTCCAATGTTTCCATGTTTTTCTTGTTTATGTGAAATCACAATTTTCTGCTCCAGTAACAATATTCCTACAAATTATAATCATTTGTACCTGTCTGTCACTATCTAACCATAACCAACCACTATCTAACCATAACCAACCACTGACTGCGCTGTGTGGAAATAAGGCTACTTTCTGTCAGCCTTGTTAGGTCCTGATTGGATGAATTGATTTGATCGCGGACTATGCACGTGTGCCAGTAACTCGGGTAGACCAACAGAAACAACATGTCATGTTATTACTTACAAATCCATAACCTCTGGATTTGCCCGTCTGCCGATCCGTGATGACAACAGCCTCATCAATATCACCAAACACCTCGAAGTACTTCCTGAGACTGGAGTCGGTTGTGTGATATGGAAGACCCCCCACAAAGATCTTGGTGTAGGTGGTGTCTTTCTGCGCCGAGTGCATCATTTGCATTGATGTAGAAGTGGTTTCCTCGATATTGGACGATAAAGTCAAATTACAAAAAAGCGTTCAGGAGGAAAGTCGGCAGCGTGGACAAGTAGCCTAACCCCGAAAATGTGTCTCTTCAGGAGCTTCAGAGGACACCTGTTCGTTTGGCAGGAGGCTTCCCAGTTGTCAGTGTCAGCTCTGCACGGTGGACTCACAGATAGTTAACTCCGCCCACATCCCGACGCACTTCTACCTGTCACTCAGGGCTGATGCCAGCACACACCGACTGGACTAAATATTAGGGACACTTACTCTTTCCATGACTGGTGAGGTGAATCCAGGTCAAAGCCATTATCCCTTATTGATATCCCTTATTAAATCTACACCAATCACACATATTTCATACATTCAGTGTAAATGTAGCCAACCAACTCAATAGCTTGACAGCAGACAATCAAGTCTTCACTATGATAATCCCCAAGGCAAAAACTCATACAGTAAGTTCAAATTGTATTGTATCTCAATACTAATAGGCCTACTATTGTAGTCCTCGTGCATTCACAACAGGTTGTTTCATAGAAGTTATGGGGTCAACATCTTATTTAGGTCAATAACCTCACGAGCAACACATTGTAAATGCATGATAGTCTGTACAATTATATCTCTAGTTGCTATATCTCAGGTGATATTTCAGACACCACTGGTCTGATTTTGACCAGAGGGATGATGCATGTTCCAGCGTTCGAGCAAATATACTGATTGGCCTAATGAGGGCGCTATAATAAAGGTCAACATAAATTTTAACGCAAATGCATATCTCAAGACACCACTGATCCGATTCTGACTAAACATGAAGGGATGATGCATCTTGTCCCTGATTGGCCCAAAGGGTGCCTGGCCTGCATCATCCTTGGGGGACGACATGTTTACTTGTTTCTCTTTACATCAGCCACAGGTAGAGCCAGTTCCAGGGGCCCATTAATCTCCCAGAGACAGGAAACACCTTTGCCCTACATTGAGAACCCATAAAGCGGAGCAAACATAAGTGATCTCCAAAAAAGGAAACACACTGATACTGATGAAAATGTATCCCCCTTGACCTCTCCCCCCCATATGTGATACAAAATTAGTTAAAATACATATATGTGGGATTTTGTTTGGCTAAAATATATACAAAGTAGTCTTTTCTATTAATGTGGGGTGGAAATTCAAGAAATGTATGTTAAGTAATAAAATTTCATTAACAGCACAATCTAGTTTGCAAAATGATTAACTCCCATTACTCACTTGAGCGATATTGTCTTACTGGCAAAAACATTTAGCATACATTATTTATTCTTCATCTTTAGGTAATAGACATTTTGACTGCAGTTTCATTTCAAAATCGCTCTAATTTTACCTGTCTCTCTAGGAAGTATTATCCCTTCACATCTTAATGGGCTTTTAGGGTGCAGGATATTTTCTGCTTTATGATACTGAGCACAGCGTGGAATAGGCCTACTTGTGGATGTTATGATTCCATCTACTGTATACTGACAGGAAACCACAGGAAGTGGAAAGAGATGCCACCCGTAAGTGACACAGGTATTCCACACTGTGCTCCTGCATTCTTGAGCAGGATACACCCTTCACTCCAAACCTTCCATTAAGAAGTACTGAAGGAACCTGGGATAATTCTTCTTAACAAAAAAGGTAAAATTTGAGCAATTTTGAAAAGAAAATGTATTCAAAATGTCTTACTATTACCTAAAGATGAAGAATGTATAATATATGTTATGAAATGCTTTTGCCAGTGACACTATAGTCCACGTGGGTAAAGGAGCTGAAACTAGATTTAGCTGTTAATGGAATTTTATACTTTCACATATGTTTTCTTATATTTCTACTCTTCTTTCTGTATATTGTTGACCAAAAATCCCAAATAAATTCATTTTGAGCTAATTTTGTAGCGCAAGAAAATGCACAAAGTCAAAGGGGTTAATACCTTTTCACTGTTTGCTATAATAAAATAAAAGGCCACTGGTCATTTCCTGCAAACAAATAAGGTCAAGTTCAAGTGAGCTAAATGAAGAGGCAACACAGTACTTCGATTGTAAACGTTCTATTCTAGAACATTTTGTACCAATTAAAACAGTTTGTTGAGATACATTATAAATACAATTCTGTACATTATAATATTGTAAATACTATGTTCAAATACATTTCTATTTACAACTCCTGTGAGGGAGAGCAGCTTTGATCTCTTCTTTAAAGTAAGGTCTTGGGTTTCTTTCATTTACTTGAAATTACAGCTTGAATATATAACTCTATTTCTAATCAGTTCCACAGTTCACCACTTCCATAAAAATATAAGTTCATAGGACAACGTTTCTCCACACTAAACTACTTTTGCACCATCTTCGGTAACCTGATATTGTCCATCACCCATTTATCCAATCCTCCATGTAAAAAAAAAAAAAAAAGTTGGCATTTTTGAGTACCTTTGAAAATATCTAGTGTTACACATTAGTCAATGAGCATATAAAATGCAGATGGACAATCAATCATAAAGGTATTCAATAAATCAGTCAACGAGGTTGGATGGCATTTTGAATGCCTCTGGGCATCACGTCATACACAGGCTTCAGGTTCATACACTTGGGTATTGTTTTGATCTCAGTCAACGAAATGCATCCTTGTTAAGGGGCATTGCTCATCGAGTAGTCTGTGGTTTATGTGCCTGCCTGTAGAGAAACAGGGCAGTAAGGCATCAGTATGTCCAGGCCTTGGACAAAGCCTAGCTGCTTCGTTCAGCTGATAATAGTGAGACACAACACAGGGCTTTTCAGTCCCATCACTTAGAAGCACACAGGAAATGTTTCATCAGTCCAATATGGAAGACAATTGGTGAACTCTCCAAGAATCCTTTCCAGTGCAAGCGTTCAGACAGCAATGGCAACAGTCCAATGCTCAATGGGGATTATTTCCTCCACAGTGTTACAGTACTCCAATAAGATAATTTAACATTTAGAGGGCAACATCATAACTGCAGTTAAACACTGGAAGCAGTTCAGGTTTTGCAGGTGTGCCCACTGTTCAGGGTATGTGGCATTAGTCATAGAGATATGGCACTATGCTTTACTTGGACACACAGATATATATTGTATGCTTCCACATACATTAGAAAAATAAGATATTACTCATAACAGCAGATACGGACCCCTAGTTCTTTGGTTACCCCTGACATATCATATTGACGTAAATATCAATGTTATCAACAGTAGTACATTCTTAATCTTAATATCCTAGATGACTCCACTTTGAGCCTCAGGGGAGGATGCATTGTCTTACAAAAATATTATATCATGTTCAGAAACAAATGTAAGAAAAATGATGTGGATAATATTTCCATATGGACTCCCAGTTAAAAGTTAATTTCTCTATCAAAAATAACACAATAGAAAACTCAGATATGTGCATTGTGAATTTTCAGTGAACAGTAATAAGGATATACCTTCATTAAATGCACAGGTCAGATACGCTTTAGGAAAGCAGACACACTAACAGAATAAGTCAGTTCAGAGATTTGAGTGATAAGAGGGATGGAGGGAAAGGAGCCATGTTGAAGTCAGCTTGCAGTTCGCCCTAGGCACTGGATCTGAGGACCACCCTGGGGTCCCTGTTAGTCCTCGGAAAGCTGGTCCTTCTATGGGTCCTATCTGATCAGAGTCTGGGGTTCTGTGTCCATGGAGGGCGGTCCTCTGGTGAGACGAGATGGCTTCACAAACACACCGTGGCCTGGGGGACAGCGGAAGTACACTCTTCCCTGGACAGTCCCATTGTGCTTACCTATGGGAAGAGCAAGCATAGTTCATTTGTGGACTTATTTGTATTATTTGTAGTTATGGAACTTCATTCTATGTCATTTCTCTGATCTGTTCTTTCACAAAAGCAAATAACATTAGTTATCTATACAAAATGGCCAAGACATTTTAGGCAACAAAACCTTTACAGTGACTTACCCACTGCCAGATCCAGCTGCACACCAACCCAGATCCCCTTCGCAAACTCCACCCCTCCAACATAGTGGACCGTTCCTCTCCTCTTCCCCACCCACACCTGCTCTCCAGGGGCCATCCAGTCAGGAAGCTGGGCTACAGGTGAGCTCTCATCCCCACTGGAGTCCCCTGAGGGCTCAGCACTGCTAGGGTTTGGGCTGGGACAGGGACTCCCATGGGGCAGATCTCCCTGGGCTGGCTCCTGGATAGGAGGTTCTCCTCCTCCTCCTCGCTGAGCCGGAGAAGGGGCAGAGGCTGCGGCCGGAGCAGAAGTTGTGACTGGGGATGAGGCTTGAGTACAGACTGAGACTGGTACAGAGGGTATGGTTAAGGCTGGGGCTGGAGCTGGGACTTGGTCCGGGGCAGAGATTGGGGCTTCGATTGGGGTGCAAACTAGAGTTGTGTTTGGGCAAGGCACAGCTACACTAACCAAGTCTTTACTGTTGTGACATTTGCATATAGGGGTTGGGGCATTTCCAGGGATAGATGTGTTGATGACAACAGAGACATCAGAGGTCTGTTGATTGCCAGTGTCATGTGTTTCTACATTATCCCCTTTCTTCTGCTGGCCAGTAGGCAAGTCCAAATCCTCCTCCTGCCATCCCTCTGCAAAGTGTGCTAAATCACCCTCTCTGATACCATCATCAGCCCCTTTAAAGTCAGTGAACTCCTGGCTGGCACTGAGAACACAGTTGTGTGGCAAAGGGGATGTTTTAGGAATACTGACAGGCGAGGAGTCTGAGGGGATGAGCAAATCCTGGCCCCCACACATTGAGAAAGGAGGTTGCTGGGTATCGCCCCCTGCTGAAACACTTATGATTGGGGTGCAGCCTCTTCCAGAGGGACAGGAGAGGGGATCATGGGGGTCTCTGGTGGTGCAGCTGAGATGGTCGGAGCTCTCACTGGCACTGAAAGGCATGTCGGACAGCGTGGCATTGGAGGCACTGTGTGAGAAGTAGCCACTAGTGCAACTGCTGGCCGTGGGGCTGCGAGACACCTCTCTCTCTCCCCCTCCACCTCCACCGCCACACTGGCCTCCCTTCAAGTCAGAGCGAGTGGAAAGAACCCCCTCCTGACTCTCCAGAGTGGCGTTGTAGATCTCAAAGTTAGCAAAGTCCTCTGGGATATAAGGCTGGAAGCTGTTGTGGTCCTGAGGGCCCCGGTCCAGATTCAAGGTCATGCCTACATCCGTCTCCTCGTCCTCAGAGTCCTGCTGATCAAACCAACACCAGCAGGACACAAGACAAATCCCACCAGGCACAATGTCAGCCATAGCATATATGGAGCATAGCCTACATGACCTCTGTATTTGTAAAAGACTGACTGAAGACAATGAAAAATGGTGTAGGATGTGTTAATGGAACATGGACGAAATGTATGAATTTGTGCTAGTCACTGATAATGTGGCACATGTTTCTCTGTTTGCATGTGGTCAGCTTTTTCACTTTGATTTTAGGTGTTTGCTACCATGGTGCTCACGTGTGCTTGATCATGTTTGCGGAGCCATCAGCTGGGGCAGATCAACCGTATGCAGAGTGTGCAATGGAACAATTTTAGCGGTGTGAGGCTGTACAGCAGTATGTGTAATCCTTATAGAAAAGTGTGGCAGTGTGTGCGCGTACACTTTCAGCATTTTAGGGCAGAGTGTGATACTTACAGCAGTGTGTGGGTGTGTATGCAAAACACAGAGCAGTGTGTGACAGTGTGTGTGGGACACAGCAGTGTGTGGCTTGTGCATGACAATTATAGGAGTATGTGACAGTATGTATGTGTATGTGGTGGAGCAATGTGTTGAAGTTTGTGTAACCCTTACAGTAGTGTGTGGCAATGTGTGTAACACTTAGATCAGTGTGTGTAACACTTACAGCAGTATGTGGCAGTGTGTGGCTGAGCTGTCTGCTGGTGGAAGTGGAAGTGGAGGTGGAAGTGGAGGTGGAAGGCTTGCAGTGGCCCTCGCTGCCTGCCCTGGGTCGGCGCCAGGGGCAGGGAGGGGGGAGCAGTGCAGGGCTGTCCACACATGAGCGCATGCTCTGCAGATGGGTCAGAACAACAGCACACACTTCACACACACAAAGCATGCATGGAGCTGGGCAGGCCCGTTTTACAGTTAGTAGCATGCAGTATAATATTTCATGAAAACCAGCGCTTGAAGTGTTCTAAGTTTTGCCCATATGAGTACCGGTACTTTTTATTGCGTACGGCCACTTCTTGTTACCTTTAGGTGCGCATAATGTTTGTACTCCCTTGAGCCTCTTTTTCTCATTCTCACACACTGTCGTAGTCCAGAGCAAATGTGATTCAAGCTCTCGCTATCATGTAATGTCATGTAAAAGACTTCTTTACCCAGACTGCAACGCATTACGTTCTACAGTGGTCCCACCTTCAGCACTACCTCCCCCCTCTCGCTTTATTGGCATGCCATGTAAATACATATGTGATGCCATGTAGTATCTTTTGTATAATATATGGCAATACCAAGCTTAATACCCAAGAGTTTGCCCATGCGCCCACTGAAAGGCTGATTTGTAGAGTACATGCACTTTTTTAGTCCACTTCAAGCACTGATGAAAACCAATATGCCAGTTAGTTGAAATGTTTGGAACAGCCACAAACTACCAACTATCTGATGTGTTGAAGAGTTCAATCATCACCAACAACAATATCAGACATAAGACTTTGACACTGCTTTATCTCTATTATCTGTATCTGCTTTATCTGTAACGTTTGAGATGTTTGGAGGTATCTCAGCACCAAATATGTCTAGTTAGGTGTTGTGGCTATCCCTGGTTGAAGTCATGCTCCTGTAAGTCATGCCGGTCCGGTCCAATACAGTGTAACATCAACACTGTGGATGGTACCATATCATGGGGTATGGGGCTTTGTTTTCAGTCACACAACAATAAAGCCATTATCATCAGTAATCATCAGGCAGCTTTAGAGGATGAGTAATCTTTGTCAATGTCGATATTTTGGGTAAAACAAGTAGAAAACAAGGAATGTAATTTGACATGATGAATGACAGATGTGGGGAAATTTAAAAATGGGGTTTGGAAGAGGAATGAACGAAGAGACAAGGAAACAAGGGAATGAAGAAACGAAGAAACAGGGAAGGGACTGGGATGGAGAAAACAAATCCTTCCCTCCAGACTGAGAGAGAACGTGTCTTCCTCCTTACCTCTTGTCCCAGCAGCGGCCGGGCTTCCAGGGCCTTCTTTGCCTTGTTCTCCTCTTTGACAGGCAGCAGCGACTTGAGGAACTTAGGTGGCTGGGGGGAGAGGACCTTGAATGGGCTAGAGTTGAAAAACGTAGGACTCTCTGGTACCAGGCCTGTGTGGGAACATGCAGAGGTAATCCAGTCACAACAGCAGTAGCAACACCAAGAATGTTCCTCGCTCAAAGGAAATCAAGATACAGTCTATTGGTTATATGTCATATGTTATATGTCATGTGCGTTTTATGCAGTTTACCATGGTTCTCCTTGTTTTTGATGGGTGTGCTGCAAAGGGAGCCATCCTGGAGATTGCAGTTGGAGCTGTCCACATGAGAATCACAATGGTCCTAGACAGTAAAACACAGGTTATTTTGCTATAGCCAAGTATCATGAGGTTAAAGGTCTCTCTTAAACTGTATTTAATTCATTTTTAACCATCTACAGGGTCAGGACACCAAGTCCCCTGGTATGAAAAGTAAATAAATAATAATTAAATAAAATAAATAAACGTGGTTTATATTTTGAAAGAAACAATTATGGCCAATGTCTTTTGGCTACACAGAGGCCCCTTGGAAAGCTACACAGTTTGACAAGGCTATTCATAGTCAAGGCTATTCATATTCATTGGCCAGCTCACAAGAAGAACTTAATTGCTCTTCCCTTTTGCACTTTGTCACACATTTGTTGCATACACAATGTGTGTTACAAATATTAGGATCACAGGATATTTCAAACTTCAAAATCTGGTCAGCAGCAAAAAACCCTGGTGTAATGACTAACTAGTTAACTGCTGTCTAACATAACTAAGAAAACACTTTAAAAAGTGTGACCTACCTTACAGTCTTCATCCTCACAGCCAGTTAGGTCTGTTTTACTACATGAGGACTGGAGAACAACAAACAAGACTTTATTATCAATGTCACAAATTGTATTATTTTATGGTCATTCACCAATTACTTCCTTGTGGTTCAGTAGGCAGTGCAGAGAGTGATTTGTTTCTTACATGCTGTACATTGGGTGTGCTGATACTCCTTCTAATTTGTCTCCCCTTAGCAGACAGGGCCTCCTTCACAGTCACAGCCTGCAGAGATGAGAGAAAAAGACAATTCAATCAGGTGCAGCTTTATATATCACAACTACGGGGTAAATCATAAAAATCTGCAACAAACATTTTTTTTTTAAAGAAAACAAAGCAAGACTTGAACTGAGTTGTTCCATATTTTAATTAAAGGGAAACCAAACACAGACATTTTCAGGTTGGACTGACATCTATTGGTTAAAAAAGCATGCTATTGCAATTGCAATCTGATATTGGCTGATCTTGGCTGCTATTGGCTGATCTTGGTTGCTATTGGCTGATCTATGACAAAACAAGTAACCTACATCACAGGTAAACAAGATTGCAATTGCAGTAGCATGCTTTTAACCAGTAGATGTCAATCCAACCTGAAAAGTAGTCTCTGTGTTTGGTTTCCCTTTAATGGCCACGTCATGATTCATCAAAAGTGTTCATCAGATTAAAACAATCTGGATATTACATTTTATTACTGTTTGTGTGTCTGTGTGAGCACGAGCATGTACGCTACTGTATACAATACCTGTCGTAGCCTCTCTAGACTGAGGATGCTCTCCACTTCCAAAACTCCTCGTGTGTATTTCTCTATGTACGTTTCTCCATCCTGTGTCTCCTCGCTGTCCCCGCGGGCAGCCATGAGGGCCAAGGTTTCCCTCTCCTCTGGCTCTTCTGAGGCCTGCCAAGGTAGGTGGAGAGACAGAAAGGGCTGCTGAGGATATCCTCCAAACGGATTAATTGCAACACAACTGGAAAGCAGTCTTTGTTAGCTGTGAGTGGTAGAATACTATACTTTTGCATAGAACCTAATGTTGTACCTTTGGAACGTTGGAAACGATCTCGTAAGTCACACCACAGGAGTAAAGCGTGTTCTTTAAGGACATTCTTCTCTTGAGACTCTGAGTGAAGCTCTGTATAAAAAAAGATATGTCAAAAACCAGGTAGATGATTAAAACAAGATCCATTGCTGTAAACCCCTCCTCTGCTGTGGGCCGACCTCCAGTGATGAAAGCTGAACCTTCTAGTATTAACCTGTTTGTTGTAGATGTTGACAGCGATCCTCTTGCGGACCACCAGCTCCACAGAGGCAGGGTGGCTGAGCTGCACTGTGGCTTTGATGATCAGGTAGATGCGCTCGTTGGGAGACGTGACCCGGTTGAGGTGCACAGAGTCATGGATGGACGAGTCCCAGGAGCACACAGCTGATACCTGGTGAATGAGAAATGTGATTGATGTGGTTCCACAGACGTCTACAGAGGGGGAATCTGTGCCAATAGGCTGTGATTGCATGGGTAGAGATATGGATTAGATGTAGTCATGTAAGTGGGTCTTCCTTTAGGTTGGTAGCAGTCGGCAAATGAGCAGAGGATTACCATTTCATGACACTTGGAATGAACATTTTGCACAGTCAAGGGAGTAAATGATTACTGTATGGTTAGTGCTGCTTCTCAACAAAGAAAGATACAGTATTACTACTTTTCTCTGCAATGGTAGCTCCCATGCATGTTGCTGCCCATGCAATTATGTGACTGCATAATTATGCAATTACATACATAATTAAGGGGGAAATGGGAGGGGCTAGAGTTATCCTGTCTCAGGGAACACTTGCAGTACTGAGAACAATTACTTGTATTAGTAAAACCTTTGCATTTCAGCAGGAGGCCTTTGTCTGGGTTTGTAAAACAGCTGATACAAAAGGATCTGGTCATGTGAAAAACTACAAAGTCGACATCTCCAAAAACAGGTGAGGTGTGCATTGATATCTCCAAACAAGTTATGCCAGAATACCATTTCTACCTGTGTAGTTCTCAGACAAAGTTCCCTTTATGGCCACATGGGGGCAGTAAAGTCAAAGCCATTGCTTACCTCCTCATCACTGTGCCTGATGATGGGCAGGTAGAAGAACTGGCTTCCATGCTCCTTGGGCAGGATAGAGTTAACCCCTGCAGCGTGGGGGCCGGTCAGCTGCTCATTTACTGTCAGATTATCCGCTGGCAGCACAGCCAAAAGACAGTTAGTTCATGTTTACAATGCCTGAAGGGAACCTGTGAAATGTCATTGGCTATATGGATGTGCCAGCCTCACCATTCAAGTCCAGGAAGAGTACAGGGATGTGAGCTTCCATTCCAGCAGGGGGGGTCCTACAATCAGTTGAACATGAGGTTAAAGATTAATAAAGGCAAGGCGTTGCGAATAAAGTCAGTGTGATGTGTGTATGAGAGTGTGTGTACAATATGTGTTTTTACCAGTGTGCAGGAGCTCCAGGTATGCCGCTACCAGGTGCAGGGACGAGCACGGCATTTCTCTCTTCAGTCAGGCCTACCCACTGTTCCACCAGCCGAGCTTCACGCTCAATATCCTCCTCTGACTTCTCTGGATACATGCAGAAAGGAGGAGAGATGTTAAAACAGAGCGCACAGAAGAGAATATTGAAAAAGAGGAAGAAGAGAATAATAATAGGGATGTAGCAACCACCCTACAATCCTACAGCAAGCGGTAGCTGTAACGCATGGTCCAGTACTCACCTTGTTTGTTGATGATTTTCTTGATCTGTTCATCAAGGTACTCCCTGCGTTTGATCAGGGCCTCTGACCAGCGCTCCCGAACACAGTTGAGGTCCTCCTCCTGCGACCAGAGAGACACCAGAATCAATACCAGCTGGCTCAGTGAGGCAGAGGATCTGTCGCAGGGCACAGCAAAGCTTAACCAGGGGAAGGAGAGGGTGCACAGGGCTGCCCCGTCTGAAGGAGTACCAGATCTGCTCCTGAGTCCTCTATTAATACAGCAACTGCTAATGAACTGGAAAAGCAGAGTCAAAGCTAATCCTGATAAAAGTTGGTGTTTAAAAATCAAAGCCTCCAGGTCTTTATTGTTGGCTGGCTGGGAAAAATATTTTGATGGGATTATTAAAAAAACTCCTCACCAGCCTAGACCACACACATACAAACCTCCCCAACCCATTTGCAAATCACACACATTCACACACGCATGCATGCACACACACACTTGCATGCACACACAGACATGTTCTCACATGCAATCACAGTCACCCAGAATCCTACCTGAATGCATGGAAGATCAATCTCTGAGGGAACCATAGAGAACAGATTTCCCTCTGCAGCTTTTAGAGTACCCAACCCAACAGACCTCAAAGCCAACCAAATTTCTAATTTCTGATGTCAACAGACATCCATCATGCAAAGTACTGTAAGTCATGCAGCCATGCAATTCCCATGTGATTAAGTGAGGCATATTGCTCCTGTAGCTCTTCATTAGCGACAAGCAAACCATAGCATTAGTGTGCGCAACCTGAGGGAAAGGCGAGAGAGCGGGACAAGGTCCCTGGCAGGCAGACTGCTGGCTGGGAGCTCAGACATGGGTGGTACTGTACTGTGTGTAGAGGGCTGCCAAAGAATGGTTGGGGTGATTGATAATTACAGTGTCAGAAATCGTCCACATGTGCAGCTAGTGTTTAATAAAGCACTCCTTTAGTTGGGAGAGGCACAGCCCTCTGCCTCCTGCCTCCCACCCCATGTCCTCAGCGACGGCCCTAGTCTGCAAACACATGATCAGCAGTTGGTTTCCATCATGCCTCAGAGTGAACTATATGGGGAGCGGCAGCAGTAGCAGACTGAGATGGTACCTGATAACTATCCATATCGTCTTCCACCTCTCTCTGGTAGGAGAGAACACACTTAGTCAAATGTGGGGAACCAGAAAATGCCTAACCATAACAGCTCATAGTAAACCATTCACTGCTATTGTAACTTTCTCGTAATCTCATTGATGTGAAAGTTAAACCTAAGTCAATGTTTAAAATCTGTGCTAGAATTTAAATCTTGTTAGGCTACACATAAAGTTGTGCTTTTGAGTATTATAATCAGCCCCAAAAGTAGAAAATGGAAACAGTCTTAGCCATGCTATCTAGAATTTATCAATGCAGTTACATCCTGTGTACATCAATCCATGTTAACAGAATTAACAGCGCTAACAGAGCACTAACATGAGCCTGTACATTTCTCGGCCAGCTACCCAGATTAACTAGTCATGGCACGAAACCCAAGAAAGACTGAACATATTTTTGCTGATTCTCCTGCATGAAATGCAGCACACATTGTATATCACTGGCATGAAATACACATGCTATTCCAAAAACACCGTTTTTTGCAGGATCAATTAAGCATATATAAAATCATCTTATTGATGTTGACATATAATAGGTTCGTAGTCTAAGTTGTGTGTGTGTGTGTGTGTGTGTGTGTGTGTGTGTGTGTGTGTGTGTGTGTGTGTGGCGAGGGAGGTATCTGTATGTGACTGACCACATCATCTCTGTTCTTCT
>OMLI01018060.1:0-16093 GCA_900302605.1 Rondeletia loricata
GAGGGGAAACTGGAGAAAAACAAACGGGAATCGTCGATAGAAAAAGTTCCGTCTCCAGCTCTGCAGTGCCACCAAGGGGTTGCAATGACTTGAAGACAAAGTGGGCTCAATGAGTCGGCTTGATTGATGTGAATTTTGCAATGAACAATGAACAATGAACGTGCAATCGGTGTCAAGCATATATATTCTTCTCCATTTAGTTTCACTTGTTCTCAAGCAGGTCAGGGTTTGTCTGTCAGCCCATAGCAGATTGTTTATTGACTCTAGCCAGGTGACATTTCCTGACATGGAGCGTCACGCTAGTTAGAGCCTGTCAAATCTTCAATTATTGATCTTGGCATGAGAGACTTACCTTCTGAACTAGCTTATTCATAAAGACCATCACCATATATAGAACCGCATTCGACCAGACCACTTTTAGCGTCAAAGGGACTATTGTGTGGAATTCTCTACCTATAGAGATTAGGCAAGAGCAGGACTTTGCTCATTTTAAAATTAAAATCGTAAAAGTCGTTAAAAGACACACAGACTTGCCCTCATGTGTAGGCCAAATGCATTTTTATTATTGTCAGTAATGTTACTTTTAATCCTGTCCTGTTTAAATGATGTTGTTTCTTGTATTGTATTGTTATGCGTAACATTTGTGTGTAAGCCTATTCACTTTTAAAAGCCCAACTAGGGACGAACATTGAAAATTAGCGCAAGCTACAAATGTTTTGATACAGGGCATCAGCGTGTTGTTAACGCAATGTGTCTATGTTCTCTGTATCTGTCCCTACTTAAATAAACATTAAATAAATAAATAACAACATTCATTGGAATCCAATCAAAATGTCAATCCAATCAATTCAGGGCTTCCATAGGCAACCAGAGTAGAATTGATCAATTATATAATAAATATGTAATCAAACAACCTGCATCATATCGGAGGTGGACAACACTGAATGGCCAATATTCATTTTTAAATAAAAGGCCAATGTCAGCCCGATATAGCGGCAAACCAATGCATCGGTCCAACCCTAGTTTAATGTCGTACATCAACATCCTCATGTTAACGCCGCCCGCCCCCGACACACACTGCATGGTACAGCACGGTTGGTAATGTACTGAACAGTTTTCAGACATTGCACGTGCACTATATGTCTTATAAGAAACAATAAAGTGGGAAACCTGGAGGAGAGGAGCTGGAGTAAGTGGACAGCCAGACCAGTGGAACTTGACAGAACTGAGCTGCTGATGTTAAGACAGCTAAGCATTGGTGAATGGGAAAAACAGGGAGTAGGTAGGTAGGAAGGAAGGTAGGTAGGAAGGAAAGAAGGAAGGGTGAAGATGAGCTGTGGCTCTCACCCTCATGCTGGGCTGCCTGGGGACCACAGGGCTGGATCGGGGGGAGGATGTGGGGAAGAGGGGCGAGGGCAGGCCAGCTAGACTGTACTGGGAGTTAGTGGCGGAGCTGGCCAGGCTGTCCCACAGCTCCGTATGCTCATCCTCCGTGCTGGCTGATGATTTGGCTCTCACCGCTTGCCGGCACTGGATCAGATGCGAGTGGCTCACCCTTCGGTTTTCTCTGTTCTCCCTTTCCTCAGGGGACCGGGTGTCCCTATAATCCTAGAGAGGATGAGGACATGCTCTAACAGCCGTCGTTCATGTCCGTTTGGAATGGGAATAATCTTACAACATTTATTTCTCCAGGTCTATGTTCGGCATTGGTCGTCCTATTTCCCACCTTGCATTATAAAATCCTTAAGAGAAATGTAATGTTGGCAATCCAGGAATTTAGGCTTATTCTACTGCTGCACTCATTTAAATTCATTCTGGATAACAGTGTCAGCTAAATGCCTAAAGCAAAATTGAAAACACAGTGACTCACCAGTCCATCCTTCAGCCTGTCAGGTGGATCGCTCTGGGAGTCTGTGAGGTGGAGTGGATGAAGGCACATTAAGGAATTACCCAATGTCCAATGAACAACAATTTGACAGTACTTATTCTTCTGTTGTTACAATTGACTTGCATTTCAATTTTAAGGCAAGAATCAACCTAAATATTTATTTTTCTGAGGCTTAGATCAACAAAAATATGCAGTTATGGCATAAGACAAGTGTTTTGCACTTTAAGTTTCTATATGTTCCAACAGAACAGCATTTCTTAATTAATGCATCAGGACCCAAAATGGTTTATAACCCTGCTTCTGGTGGGAAAAGAATACAATTAGGTTTAAAGACCGGGTCCCATGGAGAGACTACATTTCTAGGTCCTCTGCTATAGAGCAGTGGCTTTCAGAAACAGACAAGAAAGACACGAAATTCCATGGTACAGTGAATTGTACACCCTCTGTTGTGTCTTATACTGCGTTTTCCCATTTAAAAAGTCTATCTTTTTACAAGCCTTAATTTCTTAACTGGATTTATAGATTTTGGTCAATGTTCAATGTAATGTACTGTATGTTGATAGTGGCTGGGCAAAACTTCACCTAGAGCCTATTCTTAAAAATATCACAACATGCTAAATGACAGTGGGTCTACAATGTCTAGTCAAATCGGTATTGGGACTGAACAACAGTTTCCCCCCCGATTCTTTTCGTCCAATTCCAAAACTTGGAATTGATCAAATTAAATACTTTCCCCAGAATGTTTGAATCCTTTTTTAAACATACAAATCCTGCTTATTATCTTGGCAGATTTTTCCTATAAATAACAAATTACCTGTTGGTCTACGTCTCCGCCACATCCAAACAGCAAGTATTACCACAAAAATTACCACCGCAATCACTGCAACTGGCACAATCACCGCAGCATCTGCTGATTGAAACAAAGGATAATCAACGACCATTAGCACCAAATGATGGCAATAAGGTCATGACTTGGATCAATTTAAAGCTGCATGAATTCCCCTATGGACCCTCAGGAGGCAGCAGATCATGCTCAAACATATTTTCCATTTCAAAAATTCCACACTTTTTAATGTCTTCCCTGGATTTGAAGATTTGGGCCAGGTTTCAATATGATGTATGCCGATAGTGGCTGGGCAATATGACTCCACTCTGTAATTGAGGATTATCACAATATCTGAAATTACAGTGATTGTACAATTACATAATGTGTAGTCACGTGTATCTGGACTGAACAAACCACATTTTTCCAGATCTACATGGTGACACTGTAACTACTATTCTGTATTTAGCAGTAAACATAAGTGCATTTGTCCCTGTGTTACTGTCACTTGTTGAATAATAATCTGTGTCCTGTTTGGTTATTGGTAATTATGTTCATAATTATGTGTAATTATTGGTTATCCATTTGCAAATTGGTCATTATGTTTTCTCACTTTCCTCTCTGCCTTCTAAAACAATAATACATGGGAAAATAGATTACATTTTTAGCGTAACAAAAAGCCAGGCATGTCTCCAGTAATGATTGGCGTCTCCAAAATGTTTTTAGATACCGTATATGCGGGTGGCATATTCATTTCCGAGTATTGTACCTGAGCCAGAGCCAGAGGTGGGCGGGCCTTTCTTGCACACTGTGTTGGAGATAGCAGTGCAGTTCCTCACTTTCACCTCATCTTCTTCACATCTAGTTTGGAAGCATGCGAAAAGATAAATTGAAGGCACAAAGTAATTAAAATGAGTGAGGTCGTCTTAGGAACAGCTTTCATTTGAGAAATGAAAGGATCATTCTCTCATTATTCACTCTGAATAAAGTGTCAGGCGTGTTCTCCATTCTGTTTCTATTGGCTCACCTTGAACACTTCTTGCACACCTCACATGGTTGGTCAGGGGCACAAAACCACCCCGTTTTGCACTGGCACTCAGTGTCCTGAGTGCTAGTACATACCCTTACAACTTCCTGATCTGAAAGAGCAACATGAAAAAGACCTTGTTAAGTCTGAGTTTATACACGGAGCGCTTTAAAAAGGTTGAATATGGATTTTTCTTCCAGTCACTCCAATCGATAGTGTAAAGCCATCAAGCAGAATTACCATGGCGACACTTGGTGCACTTCAAACACTGTTTCAGCCCGTTGTCGTGCTCAGTGTGTGTCCCATAGTCACATTCTTCACACTTCCCCTTCTCGCCTGCTCTTGTGCAAGGCAATTTCACATATGTACCTGTTAACACACACACACACACACATTAACCCTGAAATTTCCTTACACAAACGTGACACATTCAACTGAGGTTGTCACTTTAGCTGAATAATAATAACCCATCATGATCAGGCTCAACTTGCTTCATAGCTCTCATGATTGATTTCTGGATTTGAGCTTGTGACAAAACGTCAGTCTCGGTGGACTGCATCGAGTGCGGCTCCATGTGGCTCACCAGCTGGACAGTTTAAACAGCAGATGTTGCCGTGCGAGTACTCCAGGTTGTCTCTGCAGGAGACATCCCGCTGTGTCCTGTTTCCCACTCTGCCTCCCAACTCAAGGCCAGACTGCTGTAGTGCCACTGTGGGTTTGAGGAGCCAGATCAATATGGAGACAACCTTTAGATAAAAGATGATGGCAGTAAACATGTTAAAACAAATACACTGTCATCTTGATTGTTCCTTTGTTTCATTTTAGAATCAATTTTAGAAGCCCTGTGTGTTTTTTTGCTCCTTTTAAAAAAAGTTGTTACGTGTAGCATTTTAACGTCAATAAGTCTTTGTCACATTAATTTTGAGACATTAGTATCATTTCTGTGAACAAACGAGACCATCACTGAGAAGACTGGCAGCATCTGCTGTATTGCTTTACACAGCATTCTACATTGTGTGCCAACAGGTCGAATTTGGTGGGAAATCTGCTGGATTGCTTTACGTCACAAAACAGGAAGAGGGCGCTGCTCGCAGATTCTGGAACAAGTGAAAGGCCGATGGAGAAAGTCACTTCCAACATTCTCTTCAGTAAAGCCAAAGACACCAGGGAGGGGGAGGTTGACAGGAAGCAGTGTGGTCTTAATTTTAAGAAACAATACCACTGACATGAGATAGATGCTACCAATTGTCTTGACCATGGTCTCATTCGTTTACAGTACCAAGGTATCAATTAATTTGACAATGCTATATTGTTTAAAAACACGACACATAGCACCTTTAACCTCACTTTCCTGGTTATTTTTTCCTTCTGTGTTTGAATCGTTCATTGTATATTTGACACCCCTTGAAGCTACTCTGGAAGGCAATCTGAGTTGGGTGTTGTCAGTTAAAGATAGAGGTTAAGTAACTGTGAAAAGGCCTCACAGGAAACGGCTTGTTTACAGGGGAATGCTTTTTTAGGGATTAAATACTGACTAACTAGGCAGGGAAAGATAAAAGGAGGATAGGATACCTTGTACGTAGAATGAGTCATATTTTTCCCCAATGGCTTCCTTGTTTTTAATGAGTTGCTGATCAAGATGACACATTACTTTGACACTATTGGTGTTATGCCCCGACCGATGGAATGCATTTCTGATCAGGCCACATTCTATGAAACAAGTTCAGAGTTCAGTGGAAAAGGGGATTTCCTTCATACATGAGCTCAAACTCAGAATCAGTGGCAGTAGCCTGGTGGAGGCAGCGTAGGAAAACTAGGAAAGTTGGCATCGATGTGAGAATACCATCTTAAACATAAAATAGGTCAAAAAGGAAAGAATAAAGAATCGCTCATGAGCCACCTGTACATTACACCAAGCAGAATGGATCCAACAGGCCTACTGTAAGTCAAGTCCTGGCCAGGTTGAACGAGTCTCCGTAGGAATACCCAAATAAGGTATCTTGGGCTGTCACAGGGCTGTGTAGACCACACCCAATGTTTCCCAACCTTATTTCACTATGCTGCCCTACATTGCTGAAGAGCCCATGCCATGTGCACCAGCCTCTCCCTAGCGCGCGCACACACACACGGTTTTATATTAACACTTCATTCCCTAACTTACTTTGTATTGTGCGTCCTATTACAAATGTAGGAGTTTTTTGCTTGTCTTAGCCTTCAGCAGGAAATTATAATGGGCATGAGCACAAAAAAGAACATTTTTGTATGCATAACATTCATAATCACCCATTAAAAGATGTGCAGCTCTATGCTAGCCCCGATACTTGCTCTGGCATCGAGAGAACATTATACAAAACGCCATTCAAAAATCTAGCAATTTTTTGTGACCTCGTTTATCAGCATAGGTACATACTTCATTAAATATAACTCAAGACCTTTTCTAAATCGTTGAGAGCTACTCTTCAAATCGGCGTGCATATAATCCACCAAGCAGCACTTTATTTCAATAAAAGTACAACTTTTAGAAGTGGTTAACAGTAGGATTGTGGAAAAGGATTGTGTGAAAAACAGGCAAACTAGTTGTAAAAGTTGAAATTGTATTTAAGTAAGCACTGCTTGGTGGATGAAGAGCGGCTCCTCTCTTCTGTCCTGTCACGTGTTATCATGTATGTGATACCTGTCTGTGCTGATCAGCAAGGACACTTGAAATTCCCAGATTTTTAATAGACTTTCTCTCCATACAAGAGGGCGGCACCCATCGGGGTGTGTTAGCATTAAGTCATTCATTGTTAAATCAGACATTCAGCTTTGTCACTTATTGTAAAGATATCAACTTTTACAACAGCTCACTAGTATCCTACTGACCAAAGACCTTCAAACAGAGTTACAAACGTGAAGTTAGGCTACCGAGGACTTTCGCACCTTCAGCTGAGACAACACCGCCAGAGGCTCGGGACTTCTGACAACTACACGTGACATTCTGTGACTTCCAAGTTAAAAGCTAAGAAGTTTTGGAAATGAAGGAAAGTACTTTAATTAACAGAACATCACGCCAAACTCAATTCAAAACAGTCAATTTAATGTAGCCTTGCCGTACCTGGTAGAGCATGACGAATCGTTACAGGAGCCGCACACGTACGTGCCTGTTAACTTATACCACAACTTTATTCCGCCTAAATACACCGTGACGGTAGACAGCGAGCAGATCAACCCATTCTAATAAGAGTTTAATATCTGATTGGAATAAAGTGCCGCTTGGTGGGTTATACTACATGTATGCCGAATATACCATAAGACTCTAACAATTCATGTAACGTCTTAAAATAGTACTAGGTAGGCTACGTACCTTTACCGATAAGCAAGGCAACATTAAACTAAGTAAACTACTAAGTAAACCAAAGTGTCCAGTTTTAACACCAGTCCTTTGCTCTAGGCAGGTTTAAGCAGAAGAAGAACACTTACCATATAACATGTGTTGGTCATACTTTTCTTTAACTCATCCCAGGTCAAGTTTGTAGCGAAAGTTATTTACAAACGACGAGCAGCTCGTGCGCTTCCTTTCAACAAGTTTTTTTTTTTTGCAGGTTTGACGCATTCGTGTCAAGGGCGGTGATGCACCTGCCGGGCGGAGGTTTCGCTAATTTACAACCACGTTAGCTTCCGCGGCCTTACCATCTATCCAAGCAGGTTTTCATCTATCCCAAGACATACACACACCAGACCAGTAACCACGCAGACGCACGTCCAGGCATGTCCAGGCCTACACTCCGCCCTTGCCGGCGTCTGCCCGTCATGTACCGAGCACTTAAACCAGTGCGCCTTCTGGCACGCGACAGTTTCAAGACAAGGTGCTGCCTTCAAGTGCTCTAGGTTATATTGTAATGATGACTAAAGAAAAGTTACTCATGAACGGCCCATCAGAGTGGTAAATATGACTGGGAAAGTGGGAGTTTTTTATGATAAGCAGACTTGCCGAGATGTGACATAATGGGGGCAGAGAGTCAACAACTGATGGTAAACGATGGTATGCAGCAACATTTTGGTAATAAATGAATGAAAACATCAATTACCGTGCCTGATCCACATTTTCTCCTATTCCCTGTGCCATTATATTTCGAACATAAAACAACAGCCACCATTAAAAACCACCTTTGTCACAGGGTCCATTTTGTTTTTATTTCCGACCAAAAACGCTTGAATGCAGCAACAAGTTGTATTTACGACTTGCGAAATGGGAAGTAGGCGCTTACAAGGAGCACCTGAAGGCAGCAAGGATCTTACGCAAAATATGTCTTTTGTCATAAAGTTTCTAGTTACTTATTAACTCAGTGTAAACAGTTCCCCACCTTTTTATTTGCACAATAGTTTACCCACCCCTATATTTTGACGCTTTTCTGAAATATACTTGATTTAGTTTACACTGGAGGTGGTTTGCCTTACTCACTCACTGACTGGGGACATAGTTTATACCCACCGTTTAAATGAACACAAAATCACTGGACATAAATGACCCTAAATGTGGAAATAATCAAGTAAGATAGGTGCTTTCATAACAAAAAGAAAGTCAGTCCTAGAGGCAAATCCCCTGGGAGTCCATAGTCCCCAAAATAAACTGTGTACAATCTGTATTCATGGTATTCCCATGATGTCACATGCATTTCCTACCAATAGGGTGCTTTACAATATACACAGCTCATTGGCTGTGGCTGTCATTTGATTATAATTAATTAATTAATCACTTAATCATTAATTTATTACAATCACCTGTTCTTTTCCTAGCAAAATTAACAATAAAGCAAGTGAAGTTCACGTAATAATTTTGCACAACACTGATATACAATGACAATGTATTCATTTCAAAGATAGGCTACTTATAAAACATTTACACTCTTTTGAAAGGACTTAAAAACACATTTAAAGTCCTCCAGGTGACAATATGACTCTGAACTTTTGAACTGTAAAGATATCGCGTTTTAGTTTGATTGTAAAGTCAAGTCTCTTGAATTCATTGTTAATTTGATGATATTTATGAGCAAGTTTACACATACATGTCATTTTTAAAATGCTATAAACCCCAAATGATCTCATTTGAATTGGAACTTACCTCATTCCTGGGGGAAAAAAAGGTCTGTCTTACTGTAAATTACTGTTATCTGCCTTTTTAAAAAGATTTTATTTTATTGTAAACTTCTAATTTATTATGTTTACCTATACTTGTACCTATACATGTCTGATTGAATATTTAGTTTTGTACTGAAGCGTTTGAGTGCTATTTTGTGCTTGAAACTTTCCATTCAAAAAGAAGACCTACCTCTCTTGTCCAGGCCAGAGCAAACTACAAGCTTAAGTAAAATAACTATTCCACTCTTACACACATTGTACATCACTCTGGATGGGAGCATCAGCTAAATACCTAAAAATGTAATGAGCTCAAGCAGAATGAGGACAGCATCCCTACTGCTGTTACAGAATAAACTGAATTTGAGTGGCTCCACACTGCTGTTAGGCCCTACAGTATAGTGGGAAAAAGTCTATTGTACAAAGCCTCTCATCAGAAACAGCGTGAAATTAGTCATCATCATTATGTTTAGTAAGCATCCCTGTCCTGTGTGTGCCAGTTGCCAGTTGTCTGCAAGACACAGATATCCCATCAAACAGGAAGTGCTGGGCTGAACTGAACATCTTCTGAAGAAATGAGGAACCTCATATGAACGGTACATTGTATAAATCCTTGACTAATGTTTGAAGCCGGCTGTAAAACACATGGTGGTGTTGAAATAAATGCACTTTGGCAATGGTAACTCCTCAGTGCCGGTCTATTGATTGTGGTGCAGAAGTAAGTTCTGGGGCTGCATGCAGCTGGAACGACCTCACGTCTCTGTGAGTAAGATCTTAGTTTGAGCGACAGTCGTAAACACGCAGCCCCGGTCGTACCTTTGACTAAGTCCAATTTCTGGGTGACTGATCGTTTCACAGACTGCTGGGCAGACTGAGAAACAGAGATGAGATTTACTACACCACTGCAGCGACCGTACAGTGTATACAGGAGTCTCCTGTGCACCGCACCAGCTCATCAGCATCTTAGTCTAAATGTTACATTATAGAACATTGTCTTTATGTTTTCCCAGTTTTGTTTCCGCATGCATAGTCTATGTGGAAGACTCATGCTACTGGAACTTGTGTTTTTGGTGATAAGGCGAGGGAGGAGGCTAAAGTCCCTGAGCCACTTATTCCTAGATAAGGCCGTAGACTTTGCATTCGGGCTGACTGCACTGGGTTCTGCTCTTCTGCTGCATTGAGGTCAAGATCAAAATATTTTTTTCTTCTTTATAGGGTCTTTGTTTGTGTGGTTGTGTGGGTCTTTTTTCACATATAGTTGAAACAGGGATGTAGTGGAGGGTAAACCACCTCAACAAATGGTAAAAGGAGACCACACACCAGCCAGTTAGGGCATCAAGCCTGAAAAAAGGACATTAAGAAGTTGAAATAGTACAAAAAATGTTGGACATGGTGCTAATTTTCTTTTAAAGTGAAGACAGAGAAAATCTTTCAGCCCTTCAAGAATGCGTCAGATACCTCTGAATAACATCACAATCCATGTCAGTAGCTGCGAAATATTTCTCCCTGCTGTCATCATGGTGCGCTCGGTTTTCTCTCAAGGACGAACCATTGAGAGTCACATAAAAGAGACCTGATGATTACCTTATTTATGATCAGCCTCAAAAAGCAATACAATTTATTGTTTGCGCTTTTCTTCACTGATTTGTTTGCCGTCTTGGTAGAGTCCTCACTGGTTTCTATTCAAATCCTTTTTATTCTCACAGTGTTTCATTTGAACCCTTTTTCATCTGGCCAACAGGACTAAAAACATGTTCTCACCTCTGCCCCAGCGTTTCATTACCATTTCTATAATGTTTGTTTCTTTGAGACAAGCTAAAACATAAAAAGGCAACATGCTACAGGTAACACTAGTCACTTCCTAGGAGGAGCAGCATTACTCATATCAGTGTGTACTCTATGTCCAGGTATCTTGTTTAGCCAAGGACTGGCAGTCTTACTTCCTATGTACTTTGGTATGCAGAGTGGGCGACTGTTCTATTGTGGGGAGGTTAGGGAAATAATACAAGCCCCAAGTCACAGAGTACTAAGGTTATTTAGAGTCAAATAATTAGTCACCTTCAGAGTGAATGAGCAGTCTGTGAACTAAGCAGGGGTGGAAAGACGACTTAACCATCTAGAACTGTTACTTTGCTTAAATTTGACCTAAGTAGGAGTAAAAATCGACTTAAGTAAAAGTGAAAAAGTAGCTAGTTTAAAACGTACTCAGAGTAAACGTTACTGTTAGTAGTGCAAAAAGGACAAGGACAGATAGTTCAGTATGTAGTAGCCTATTACAAGTTTTTATAGATGTTGAGCGTTATAAGATTCTGAAGTTCAGGTCATTCGATCTGTGATAAAAAATAAAAGTGAAAATGCCCTAAACCATTGTTCAGTAACGTTACGTCACTGATATTCTTTTACTGCTATCCAACTAGCTAGCAAGGCTAGTAAGCTAGCTAGACAACAACCAGGCTAACACAAACCAGTAATACTAGCTGGATGGATGGCTTTTTGGCTAATGTTAACTAAGCTACTCTCATGGATAAACCTGAACATTTAATGTTACAGTTAATTAACGTTTCCTCTAAATGCTTGTGCAGGTTTGATGTAGATGATGTTTGTCAGTTTCTGATGCAATGTCAATGGAGAACCTACAAACTTTGTACACAAAAAAAAACAACCAAAAATGTGATTTAAAATGTAGCGAAGTACTGAGGTCAAATTAAATTACTAACTTCAAAAAAATGCTCAAAAAAGTAGGCTACAAGTTCACAAAAGGCTACTCAGTTACAGTAATTGTTGTGTTACTTCCACCTTTGGAACTAAGTATGCCTATACTGTATCAAAAATGATAACGCATGATGGATGTGTTTATTTTTTACTGTACCATGAGCGCATACAAATTATGGACCAATTGTGAATTGATTGCATATACAAGGTGCAAAATACACAAGTTGAGATCTTTCAACTGTACATTTATTTCCAAAAGGCTGCATATACATTTGCAAATTCTACTGTACAGAAAACATCCAAAATGTCCATAATTATAGATACAATATACCACAAAGCTGCCCTGGCATTACCAAACATTGATGTTCAGCACTAGAAAAGCTCTGCAGCCTATTCAATATTATAATACTTTTTCAACTAATACCTTTAAATGTATGTCAATATGATTTTTTCTTTTTTTTCAGCCCCATCTGTACTTTACAACATTCACCATTTACAGTAGTTAAACAAGGCACAAGAATAGTGATATGAAGCCAAAGGCCATGCGTGAAGCAAAAAAGAGCATGGGACCAACTCGGGTGACAGAAAATCATGGATGCAACAGTAAACGTCTTAGCTCTTGAAACAGGATTAGTCTTACACCAAAGCATTATACATAGTGTGTATATGTTCATGTGTGTGCGTGTGTGTGAGTTCACGTTTAAAAACAAAACTACAACACGTTTGATTATGAGAAGTAGACATAGCTGAAATATATCCAAAAGGAAGGTGAATCTTGAGTGTGATACTGCACAGACAGGATGCTCCCGATGCAACATAAGCCACCGCTAAGCGTTACAAAAGCACACATTTCCATTTTTGACAGTCTTTGCTTGCAGGAATGAAACGAGAATCCAATTAGTCACAATTAAGGAAACAATCATATTGGGGGGGGAAAGCATTACCTTTCGCATTCTTCACTTACCAGCTGAAATTACGTAAAAGATGAGGATCATTTGATTAGAAGTGCACAGAGATGATGCACAGGAATAAAAAGGGCTCTTTATCATGGCAGGATGAAAACATTCCCGTATATCAGGTCGGCAATGCTCAGCTCGGTGCTGTATACACTATACGTCCAGTTAAATGTCACCATATCTTTCATGATAAACCTTCGAGGGGCATGTTCGGAAAAACATTTAAATCTCTTATCCTAAAATTAGGCTACAGAATTGAAATCAATATAGGAACCAAACAGCCTGATCCTGAACATTTTAATATGTAGGTGAGAAATGAGAATCATGGGAAAAACCGGGAAGTATTTATTCAGCTGACAGCAGGGATGTAGTGGAGGGTAAACCCACGTACGTTCACCTCTTGTTCACCTGTGTTTTTATTTGCAGGATAGAGTTTACCTTCCTTTTTCGGTCTGACAGAACACTTAATGGTGTAAATTCATACTATCAATCATGGTAAGTAGTGCCAAACGGATGTGTTATTTGAGGATATGGTCTTTTAAGGTAAAAAAAAAGCATAAATAACACTTTTCTGAAAATATAATTTAGTTGTGTTGATATTGGTGATTGTTTGCCTTATAATGATCACAGACTGGAGGTCATAGGTTACCCACCTTTTTATTTACCACTACATCGCTGGCTGACATATAATATCTTGACATGTTTTCAAGCCTTACATGTCCGGGACATCATTTCCTTATTCTTTTTTCAATATGTTGTGTGTGTGGTGTTGTTTTGACCAGAAATGTCACTGCATATTTTATTTTTGACACTGTTAACCTCGATATACTTTTTTTTCCATGTACAGATGTCCTGCATAGCCATGAAATGCTGTGCCTTCGTTGTGTGTGTGTGTGTGTGTGTGTGGATGGGGGGTCGGGTGTGTCGGGGCCAGATATGAAGCTGTGTGACGGGTGTTCATGGTGGGAACTGGGTGATAAGACGCTGTTATACTCTCCCTGCGGTGCCAGGAAATGATGTTTTACAGCTTCCTCTCCCTCTATCGCTCCGTGGAGGAAGCCTCACCACAACTGTAACGCCACAGTTGGAAATCTCGCACCGCCACATTACATCCTTACAGTATGCAAGTGAGTCAGCCTCTGACTGTCCTCGGGTTAGACCGATATATGGGGCCGATATTGGCCTTTTATAAAAAATCTGATATCGTCCAGTCAGTGTCGTTTTTTACCTATTTATTGTATAACTGATCAATACTGGTTGTCTATGAGAAACCCTTAACATTAATTGATTCAAATTTGACATTTTGATCGGATTCCACACAAGTATTCATGTACACTTTATTATTATTATTATTATTAATAATTATTATTATAGAGGTTTTTCCACACTTGAATTTTTAAGGGATGAAAATGGTCAAATTTATGATCAAATTTAAAATCAGCACAAAATATCAGCTATTGGCAGCTTCAATCAAAAAATATGGGTATCAGTCTTCAAAAAGAAGTAGGTCAAAGCATACTGTCCTCACTAACCTGACTACTCTCAAGATACCTATCACTGAAACAAGGATATCATTTATAAACAACCAAAAGTAGATGAAATATTTGTCTCATTTGTACTTTCTCCGAAATGGTGCCACTATTGTATCGCTCTATTTGCATATCAGAAGTAATATGCAAATATGTCCAGATGCCACATGGGCCGCTGGGGAGAGGAGGGGAGATGGCAGGGACGACCCCAGGGGGAACTGGGAGAGGACTTCCCATCTCTTAAATAACACATTGTTCAGAAAATAATGGACACAACAGTGCAGAAAATGACCCCCACTCACCCACAGAGCTGGGGGAAGAACGAATACACAGTGCACCACTCAGATGAAGGGCAGCTTGACCTTAAAAAACAAAACGAAACAAATAAACCTCAAAACGAACGAAGAAACAGTGGAAAGGCAGAAAGAGATTTACAGTCCATCCTCAGACAGATTCTTAAAAGAGACGGGTAGATCCGTACGACGCAGCGGCTCATCTCTCATCTCTTTGTGATTGGCCGGCATGTCGACTGCTCCGTCTTCTCACCGACAACCTCGTGACCTTTCGATGCACCGCCGCAGTGTGTTGTCCATCACCGGCTGTGCACATACATGGATATGCCTTATGCTTAGTTAATCAGTTTTAGACTTCCAGCAGCGTCCCTTTCATTTCAGCTGGTATACTCAGGAGCCGAGTCCTCCATCTCATGACTTGTTAGTTTGCCCGTTCCACATAGACTGCCTGCTTGTATATGACTGAAGTCAGACTCTGCCTCATCCTGGCTCTTGGGGGAGCTTTTGGAGTGGATCTTGCCAATCTCCTCTAGGGCGCTGGCCAGAGAGTCAAGGTCACCACTGTCCTGGTGGCGAGCCTCCCACAGGCTCAGTATGACTGCTGATGGACTCCGCTGCTTTGCAAAATAACACAGGTTTCTGTGTAGGAGGAGACAAAGCCATATCAATGCACAATGCAGTAAGAGCTCACACGCAGCAATGGAAAACAGGGCAGAACAATTTCATGTGGGTTTTAGACATTTATCCTAGAACATATGTATTGAAATCAGACATAGGGCGAATAGTATCTGTAAATAATTGTAAGCATTTGTTTTAACCTGTTTTGAGTGCATTGAGTAGGGTTTGCACATAGAACATGTATAGAGGATACAACCAATTAGAGAATATATAAGAATGACTCTTCTAATTATAAGTCTCACTTTCACCACTATTATCTCCCCATGTACAGTGTAGACAGTTATACAATTCAATACTAAATCAACAACAACTAAAATCTTCCCATATGGGGCCATGGGACTAATTATTATCAAATGGGGTGTCTATTTTGGGGGTCATGACATGAAAATGTTTGAGAACCACTGAAATGGACTATTTGGAAGTCTACTTAGTATACCTCTCTGTGACCTAAAATGTATTTGACACTAAGTGAATTGTCCTGGTGTAGTACATTACCATCTGGTTCAACAAGTAGGTTAAAACAAGAAGTATGACCTTTTAAGACTATTAAGAATACATTATCATCACAAATTATCAATCATTTGGGTTGGATTTAATTTCCAGGTGCTGCCAAAGTCCAGGAGAGCTTGCCGTCATGCCAATGTACAATATATCATGGGGTGTTGAATCCAGTGGGGGGCAGTATTTCACTGCCACTCTATGGTGCTTTATCTGCTGCAAGAGAAATAACCCACCCAACATAAAAGGCTGCAGCCATTGGTCACATCAGGCTCAGTTCAAAGCAACCCAACGTAGAGAGGAAAGCTTATCTGGGTAATTTGGAACCCCAAAGGACTCTAAGATATCAACTTCTCATGAATCATGCACTTAACGGGACATTATAGTCGCCACGAGCCAATACCAAAGCAAAGACAACGACTGCATCAAGTAAATATTACTGTAAGTCGCTTTTGGATAAAATGCCGTAATGTAATTTAAATATCAGTATAGTCTCATAATAAATGCACATTTCTTATGAGACTATACTGATATTTAAATTACATTACGGCATTTTATCCAAAAGCGACTTACA
>OMLI01018064.1:0-26143 GCA_900302605.1 Rondeletia loricata
CGGTTGCCAGGGTAACCACTGTACACACTGGGTGGCTCAAACAAGCCCCTAGGAACAGCTCTGGGCTGTGAGGCGATTTTGGCGTAGTGGCCAAGCTCGGAACTGCAAGTCACGTGACGCCATGGGGCCCAAAAATACCTTTTCCCATAGAGATACATTACAAAAGAAACGCCTGTAAAACGCAGAAATTTTTTTGGGGGGCATTGCACAAATTCAAAAAGGACTCTTTTAATTATCAACTTTTAAACCATTGGCTCCAGAATGTTTTAAATGCCACCAATAGCCGTATCAAGGCTTTTCTTTCTGTGCACTGTAAACCAATGATCCATGGACTAGACTCATTCATGTGGGCCAGGCGGAGCCAAAGAAAGACCCTAATGCGCATGTGAGTTGGACAAGGAAGTAGGACTCGTAGAAACTTTGAAAGATGAATCAGAAAGAAAATCACAACACCACCCGCCTCCTCAACAGTGACACTATCGCTGTAGGCAGCATCAGAGAGAGTCCCCAGACTCTTTGTTGTCTGGTTAGGACCAGGCAAGAGTTTTCGTGTCCCATGATGGTCTAAAGGTTGTTTCTGGGGCTTTTCAACCCTACCAATTCTGGGAGAAACACATTTTTGGCATGAAAATGGTCAAATAAAACACGGTGAAAAATGGCACAAACTATTGGCCATTTGCAGATTAAACCCCAGACTATCACTATTGGTATCAGCCTTCAAAAACCCCTGCTGGTTGAACCATACTCTCTTCTATCTACCAGAAACGTACCGATCATGGGCTGCATGATGCCCTCTGCCACCTTGATGAGCTGCTGGTAGATCTGGATGGAGAGGTCGCTCAGCACTTGCCTGTACTCTGCCAGGTCAAAGTTCTTCAGGCAGTGCTCGTTCTGCTTGGCTGTGTTCTGGGTCATGAACACCTAGGCAAAAAACAATGCAGCACAACTTTGTTTGCTCATGCACTGTAAAATAAAAAGCTACGAAAAGTTGTTATGCTCAAAAAGATATCCCGGGAACCAAGGATGCTCTTAAAGCTGCGGTAGGCAAGTTTTCCCCAAATTCTATAAGTAAAAATGGGATGTATTGTATATTTTGTGTTAACAAGGGAGAGGACATCCTACCTCACTCCCCTTCAAATGCCCCCCGTTCTTAAATAAATCTGGATTTGTGTTTCCGTTCTTATTTTACACAAGAAGGAAAATGGAGCCGTAGAAAATCTCATTCAAAGTTGATTTACTAAAAACCACATTCCACAATATATTTTACGACTCACCTCATCGCCACTATATTGCTTCAGACAGTGAAGAAGACGACTAGTGTTGGCCAGCCAGAAGGAGGTCATCTCAAAGTCATTATTATTTTTCTGCAGAAGAATTGAGAAATATTAAAGAAAAGATTTGGAAAAAATAATGTACATTAATAATCACAAAGGTCGATTTCTCTAGCAATAACACACCTTGAGGACCTTCTTGATGGCATTAATGCTGGAGGTGAGCAGGGACTCAACTTTCTGGTCATCGTTGATGTAGTCCGCATGGCGGATGCACATGAAGAGGATATAGGCCGGCAGGCAGGGGACTGTAGCTGACACAGCATTGGGCCTTATATCTGAAAACCAAAACAGCACATTTCGGACATATCCAGAGATTCACACTTGAAGCGTTTACTCCTTTAGTTCAGTTTGTTCGGTCAGATGATAACAACGGCATTTGAACTCAGGTGGCACCAAATAACCGCACCAAGACGCCTGAAATGCGGGTCTCTCTCCTCTTCCAAGAGAACTGTGGTGCGGTTCGTTAGGAGTGAGAATGGAATCCGAACCAACTACAGGAAACGACCCCCAAACGCAAGGGTTTATGGGTAGCAGGAGATGGATGTTGACGTCTGATAGCCAGCAGCTAATTAAAATGAACCGAGGGCAAATTTGGAGTCAAGCCCTCGAGGCCTGGCGTTTGACACCCCTGTTCTAGAATAAAGGATGTGACAAGCCATGTCTTACCAGTAATTAGAGTTTTGACTAGCAGGGCCTCATCCTCCTTGCAGTACTCCAGCATCCCCTCAAAGTCCTTTTCTTTACGCTGGACCGTCACCTGGCGGCTCAGCTCAGGCTTCGCCCTGTTTGGCTGAGCTACAGCAGCCTGGGGAACTGCAGAGAGCAGGACACAATGGTCATAACCGACAATCTAGTACAAACACAGTGTATACTATAGATCCGTATGGCTGTGGTTTAACATCAATGTAATGATGTTCGTTGGGCTTGTTACCTTCTAGCTCCTGGACCTTCTTTATGTAGATCCTCAGCTGCTTCTTTAGCTTCCTCGCATTCTTTTCCAGTTTCTCTACCAGCTCTTTCAGGTCCTGTAAGCAAGAAAATACAAAAACAAAACATAATATTAAGGTCATTCCAGTTTGTGTTTCAATGTCGGTGTTCCCTACGGTACAGTACAGCATCTTACCAGGTTGTCGTTGGTGAGGCGAGTGATCTCCTGCTGGACGCTGTACTCCACCTGGGCCTCTGGCGACAGGGACATGGTGTAATTCAGTATCTCCTGCTTCTTCTCAATATCGTCTTTCAGCAGCTCAATCTGAGTGTGAAGCGCTTCCAGCTCATCCTTATGCTGCCTGGACTGGGACTGGAGTTGGGCCTCCAACAGCCTAGGAGGAGGAGGATGTTTAGCATAAGTGGATGGATCACTTATTCAAATGCATAGAAACACACATTGAGCATGTCAAAACATCTGTCATCAAACTATCATTCAAAGGTAGAGTGTAGGAAATGAAGAGAAGGCGAAAGAAAGCAAGTAGAACAGCAGGAAGTGCAGCAAAAGAAAAAGCTAGCAGAGAGAGACCTGGCCACTTGTTTTAGACCCTGGTAGGCCAAACCCAGCTCTCCATCTTCATTCAAATAACCCCAGTCCTGAGCTTTACTGGTGTCCACAAGGCAGAGGAAAGCAGGGGACAGAGAATTAGAGAAAGAAAAAAGGAGATTGTGAGGTTGTTTAGCTATAATGATTTAAAAAAAACAAAACAGAAATATAGAGACAGAAAGAGATAAGGAAGGAAGAGAGATTGGTTTAGTCAAGGTACATCACAATCCTCCATCTGGCTCATAAGCAACGCAGATGTATTTCGTCCCAGGCAATCCCATATAACTCCTGTCATTCACTGACTGTCTGTGAGGACTTTGACTAGTGTGTGTGTGTGTCTACAGTAACAGGAGTCGATGCTGGCAGCAGGACTGAGGGCTTAAATGCAGAAGGCATGTGTGTGTGTGTGTGTGTGTGTGTGTGAGCTGCATCACAGCAGTGGAAGAACGATCAGTAATAATAATTGTTAATAATCATGGTTACCTCTTCAGTAGTAATCTATTGCCACATCATTTCATTTCAGCTCTTTACATAAGAAGACACGATGAAGTGACACTTACTTCTTAGACTCACACAGTCCATGGTACGCCTTGACAGCCTCTTCTTTGTCAAGGGGCTGCTTGCTATTGTTCAGTTCAGGCATGTTATTGCTTTCCTATTGAAAAAAGGAAAATGTGTTATTTTTCTGAAAATATGCGCAGAAATCCAAAGGATAATGCCAGTTTCTGATGTGCGGTTTTGCTATAATTCTTAAGCCTTAATATGAGCTAATAAATTTATAAATGAATAATACACCCCATTTTATTTGTCAGGGATGTTTTTAAATTGAGATATTTGGTGGCCTTTTTGGGGTTTCATGGTAGGATTCCAGATACACTAGAAGTTTAGGGTGGTGAAATCAACACCAATTGGCTACCAACTAGGTAGAGGCATTGACTCGTATCACAGCAAGAATGACATAATCCACACGTCAAAAATGCTGCTATTCTTGGAAATTGCTGCTATACAACAGATTAATTTGTTGGGAAGCCAGTGTGGTTTCACAGTTTTACTGGAAATGTGATCAGGAACGAAAGTGATTTGTAACATTTCCGAAAATAAGCATGATTCTGTGAGAAAAGCATTAAAACTAAAAACTAAAAAAATTGTGTTTTATTTCCCACAAAAACTGTGCAGACTGATGGAGAATGAAATCTAACAGCTCAAAAGTGAATAATGTTATGGAAATGTATTTATTTATTTATTTATTTTGTGGCTCATTCTACATAGCCCAACCCATTTTTCAAGACATATACACATGCAATCCTTACTATAATTTGTTACATCATATACTCTAGATGCAATGATTTCACTGTCCATAGTGTATTGCATGTTTTGTTGACTTACTATATGACCATTCTTCTCATACTGTTGGGCAGTGCTGACTATCTGAGTCCTGAGAATAAGGACTTCCTCCTTGCGGGCTTCCAGCTCCTCATTGGCTGCCTTAAGCTGACTGAGCAGAATGTTGTAGCCATCGTGCAGCTCGTTGGAGGAGCCGTTTTGGGAGGCGTGGTCAGCAATGGCCTTCCGCAGCTCGTTTAGGTCATTCTTAAGTTTCTTGTTCTCCGATTCCAGCTCCTGACTCTGTAGGGATACAGTACCAGAGTAGAGCTAGTTAGAGTAGACTCACAAGACAAGATGAATACAGGAACTAATCCCCCAAGACAAAAACGAACAGAACTAAGCGCTCTATGAAACATCAGTCAAAAGTTGAGTAAGTGATCCTTCGCTGTACGTTTACAAGAGGGAGAAAAAAGTATTCTGGGCTACGTTCAGAACACATTTCACATGTTTTGGCCTGCATGGTTCTGGTTATGAACATCACTGAACTCAAAAAAGTCCTTGTTTCATTTCATGTGGTCTTTAGTTTACTTCAACAAATATAAAATGCAAAGCACCGATATACAATGCATCTATAAGACTGTTAAGGATGACACACATCGCAATCATAAACATATTTCCAATGTGGTCCTTGATTGTAAATAAATAAGATTCCAATTCTTAGATGAGCCAAGATTCTGAAACGTGGTAATACCACCTAAAGGCTTTCACAAAGAAAAGCCATCAAAAAGGTGCAATATGCATTCATTTACATTCAAGGTTCGTAGGAAACACCAATAGACTACTGATGGATTCAACAAGTAAATAGACAGTACTTTACATGATTTGTATCTTAATTATCTACATGTATAGATTATTATTATTATTTAACCTTTCTTTAACCAGGAAATCACTTGAGATATAATATCTCTTTTACAAGAGAGACCTGGCCAAGACAGCTGCATGAATAAGTTAAAAGCAAATACAGATGACACATAAAACACATACGATATACATTACAACAAGTCACACAGAGCAGCCTCGTCTGTTAAAAGCAGTTGTGTTCCTGGAAAGATTCCTGAATAAGATGTTTAAAATCCTTAATTGGGATGAGTGTCTCCAATCTACTGCTATCCTGTAGGTCATTCCATGCCCAGGGTGCATAATGAGCGAAGGCATTGTGTAGGCACTAAGCACAGAATACACGGTACTTACTTTTAGACAGCCCTGTCAATCGACAGTATAGTTGGAAAGATCAATAAAATCTGCCAACACCAGGTATCATTCCAGATGTCCAGGTAAAAATGCAAGCCCTGAGTAATCTCTGGAACAATTCACTGCTAATAATGAAGTCTATATAGTCTCTTCCTCGTCCTTTCTGCCAAACTCATAGACACAGCATCCACCAATCTACTTAGTATGCACATTATCCTGTCTAAGCCCCTTTTGCAACATATATACCAACCAAAATGATCTATCATATACTACTTCTTACACACAATTCCACCTCCTTCAAATTCAACTACTCAGTTCCATGAGTAGCATGGCCAACGCACCAGAACAGCCAAAGTGAAGAAGAACAAAGACCATGAAAACCGACTTCCCACTGCAGGTTGTTCATTTTGTTTATGTGATGAGGAGACAGTGTGTGTGTGTGTGTGTGTGTGTGTGTGTGAGAAAGGAAAGTCGATTTGTACCTTGAGACTGTTGTACGCCAGATCTGCACTCTCCTGCTCTGAGGTGGGGCTCCTTGACTCAACGCCCTAAAATCAAGATATTAAAGTTATAAGATGTTTACTGTACTCCATGCAATGGCTCCAGGATCCTAGTCCTGATGTTTAACACCATTCACATGAAACAAACCACTTCCCTGCATAGATAAAGCCAAAAACTGGACTTAATCCTGTCAAGGGAACCTGGGATGAGCGATTACAGTGCAACCCTTGACAATGAATAAATATTCATTGGGAATTCTTACCTTGTGCTTGGCAAGCTCCTCCATCGTGTCAAGATTGATCTGCAGTCTCTTCCTCTCCTGCTCCAGCTCTCTAACCCGCTTCTGCAACTTCATGAACAGACTAATGTCCATTGCAGCCTTTTCCACTCCCATCTCCTGCAGGGGGAAAGGGAATGAGCTGGGACTGTCGGAAACCAACAATTATCAATGACACACAGCATTTCAGCTCTACTGGGTATTCCGCCAGTCGTGAGGGAAAGTACAAACTCCTCTTACGCCTGGAGTAGCATTCATCATCACAGGTCTTTTACCTCCACCAGCTGAATGGAGTCCTCGGTGTCTCCCACCTCCGAGGTGGAGATGGAGGGGTAATTAGAGTCAGACTCCAAGCTGCTCTGGTTGGATGGGTTCCTCCTGTGGCCAGGGTGGAACTGGAGGATCACGGGAGGCAGGGAATCACTTCATATGCACTTGGACTCACTGTTACACTCAATGTTATAGCTCAATGTTTTAGTCTTGACGGAGAACACACACAAAAACGCCAGGACTAGAGCCATACATTCTAATATAATCTATAACTCTAATCAGGATTAGAGGTTACCTTGACCAGAGTGACCTCCTCCTGCAGGTTGTCATATCTCTGCTCCAGTCTGGAAAACTCCTTGAGCAGATTCTGGTAGCGCTGCCTCTCCTCATCCAGCTCAGTCTGCAGACAGACTTCTCTCTGGGAGGCATTGCTCTCCTGGTCTGGAAAACACAGGAGCAGCCATATCAATTACCATCGAGCTCTTTCCAGTAACAATGGGTCCTTGGTGTCTGTTGGTCTTTGACTGTACATGGAAATTTCGGTTGAAATGTTTCACGTTTGCTCTTAATGTGTGTCCAGAAAAGCAACAGTACAACAATGCCATCCAGGGAAACTGTCAGCATAGCAGCCATTCCTATTCTCCATCTCCATCTCCTCCACCAGTCCATCTCTTCCATACAGCCCAGGTTCATGTAACATCTCTGAAACAGTGCTAGATCTCCGACGTCATTCTGATAAAGTACAACAGGCTCACGGATATAAGAGGCCTGCAAGAGTACTGAAATGTGTTTATATGGATTTTATTTAAACCTAAAGTTAAATGTAATCATTCACATTTACAAAATATTTATGTTTATTTATGTTTTTTACAGTATTGGCTCTTTTCTTTCCCTTGGTTGGTTCATGGAGGTCTACTGTATGTCAAACCTTTACTCAACGAAATAGAGAAAGAGCAGAAAATGGAAGATCATTGCTGATTTTAAATAGAAAAACTTATCTGGTGTAAAAATCCTGTTAAAATCCTAGTTTAATATCCTAGTTTAATATCCTAGTTTAATATCCTAGTTTAACGGCTTTCAGACAGGACAAAATGCTGCTTCTGCAGTATAAAGGCAATGTATATACAATTTAGTGACAGATCTGTAAATGATTTCATGCAATGGGGTCGCTTTTCTACTATGTCATATAAGATCCTTGATACAGTAATCTCCTACAGTCAGGCCATACATGCTGTGGCATACAGGTAAAGTAGACTTGAGTTACTTTTCCCATGCGAAACTAGTGGCAAACAATGGTAGTTTTCATAGACCCCAAGTAGAAAAAAAGAAGTTTCACATTGCTGTGGCGAAACCTGATGCATCTTCTACCTACTTTGTCCCATTTCCAGACAGAAACCCTCTTGTGTGGGGGAACAAACCATCCCTCCCCTCGGGGCAGAGGAATAAGACCCACAGCATAAACAGGTAGATCAGTAACAGCAGCACATATTGTCGTCATTAAAAGTAAAGCTCACCTTCAGTGCTCTTGGATTGCTGAAGAATCCTTTGGTTCATCTCCTCCTTTTCACTTTTCAGCATGGAGTTTTCCCTCTCCAGCTCGTCCACCCTCTGAGGCAAACGACACAGGAAGGTATTCAATAACAAAAACGTTGAGGAATATTAAAAAGGAGTAACACCAAAGTGGTAAAGAGAGTTCACGGACAAGAAATGTGATTTATACATTTCATTAGCTATTTCAAGTACTGAAGATGCTTGAAAAACAAGATTTTATTATTGACTACATTGTGTTACATAGTGAGCAAAAGGGCTGCTCCTGTGTGTGTGTGTGTGTGTGTGTGTGTGTGTGTGTGTGTGTGTGTGTGTGTGTGTGTGTGTAAATGCGTTATCCAAATGGAAAGGGATGAGGAGTCTTGCTGAGATATAGAGATATAGGGGCCTACATCTATTTCACACTAAGTTAGCAGCGCCCTGTTTATATAGTTCTGAAAAACAGGACTATTGAATAAGACAAGTGCCCTTTTTCCTCTTCAGCTCACCTGCTTCAGTCCTCGTTTCTCACTGCTGTGCTCCTCCTCCAGTCTCTTCCTTTGGGCGTAGGCCTCCTGCAGCTCCGCCCTCAGCTTCTCCAGCTCGCTTTGTAGGGACGTTAGCTGACTGCCGTCACCTTGTCGACTACGAACCTGCTGTAGCTCCTTCTGCAGCTTGCTCATCTCCGTGCCCAGGGTGGTGTTGGCTATCAATAGCTGCTCATTCTGGGCTTTATACTCTTTGGACTACAGTGGGATCGACAAGAAAGAGCTGTAATACACACTAATATTACAAAATCACAATGAATTCATCAAATTCCAAGACAACACGGGGGGGGAAATCCTTGGCCTTAGGGGTAGTACTGTTGCTTAGTAACTATTTATTATTATTAGTAGTAGTAGTAGTAGAAACTATTATATATTGTTATAACTATGATTATTTATTTAGTAAGCACGCTATATTGAACCATGTCTTATGCATTATGATGTATATATGCATCTTAAAAGGCCTGCTGTGCTCTACTCTACCTGATCGTCCATCTTTCTCTGCAGCTGGACGATCTTGTTCTCCATGCCAGTGTTGAGCTTCTTCAGATGTTCAGCAGACCGTGCTTCAATCTTCAGCTGTTTGAACTGGCGTTTTGCACGCACGCATCTGTATGCACACTGGATGATGATGGCAGCGTTGCGTGCCCGTTTAAATTTCTTCCTCTCCAGCCAGCCGCGGACAGTCTTCTGGATGATCATAGCCTTGTGGTGCAAAAGGAACTGCAAAGAAGGAGAGCGATGGCATTGAAGCCAACGATCAACGAAACAGTGTGCTGAAGGCTAACCAGAGCAGCATTCAGCAACGTCTGCCTGATCACATTCCAAGTCAAATTGAAGGCACTTTGTCCCCAATTCACTAGTCACGTAAACACCACAAATAGGACAACTACAAACCGATTCATTCCAGTTCTTCCACAGATAGAGATCTAATAAATGACTGTGACTGATAGAATAAACTGTAACAGGGCAGGGCAGAAGGAGCAAATGAATGGGAAACACAAAAGGTGAGAGTGACTGAGTAATCTGTGAGTGATAGAAAGTGAGAAAGAGCAGAATCAGTATCAGACGAAGTGTATTTTGTACCTCCTGGAAGATCCTGCGTGTGTACATGCCCCTGGTGTAGGCCTGGATGGTGATTACAGCCTGCCTCACTGTCAAATAAGCCCGTCGAACTCTCAGCATTCGATACTGTTTCTGACAGATGAGGGCAGCGCGCGTTAGACGCAGATGCTCAGCATACCTGGGGGAAAAAAGAAAAGAAGAAGCATTAGTGAATTAGTGAAAGACAGCGAGTGAGAAAGTGGGAGAGGGACAGAGAAAAGGGGAATAGGAGACAATCAGAAAGTTATTCACAAAATGAACAACTGATAACTACAAAACACTAGATGTGGTAGTGTAATTATTTGGGTCTGCTAACCTGCGGGCCATGTATCCACGGCCATATCTCTGCAGAGTGATGGCAGACTTGCGAATCTTGCGGTAGCGGACTCTCTGCAACCAGCCGCGCGCCGTCTTCTGGATTTTAATGCAGGCTGAGCGAAACTTGTCAGCCCTCAGCTTCTCCAGGTACGCTACTTGGCCCGCTCGGAAAAAGATCTTCGTCTTACCGAACTGGAACTTGTCGGGGTCCTGCGATGAACAACCAAAACAAGGCTCATTTTTATCACTCAATCAGTCAGAATGATGAACTATGTACCTAAGTGCCAAATAGGATAACCATAATTGCCAAATACGATGAAGTGCTGCTCTACAAAGAGGTCTCTCACCTTAATCAAGGTCTCCAGCAGGTTCTTACACACCAGCTTCTTGTCTGCTATGGTCATGTCAGACTTTTTCATCAGCACTCTGTATCTGTTGAAGAAGTCTGGGTATGTCCACCTGGAAATACAGATGTCTAGATGTTACGAAACAAAATAAATTGCATTTCCCCTCTGTGATGTATTGCTCCTTTACAGGGTTTGATGGACACAGAGCTGGGTGGATACCGGAAAGACAGGATTTGAACATCTGCAAAGAGCTAATGTGGAACATCTGTAAATTACATGATTATATTAGACTTTTCATGGGAAGTGTTGACGTTCTGTCCTCTGTGATGCCTCAGGGAAGCACATAACTCAAGAGAACGAAAAGGAATTCAATTTCAACCCTATTAAGACCAGGAGGAGAGCCACTGTGGATGAGAACGCAATAAAAAAAAAGACAAAGATGAAGAACTTCACTTCTGGTTTGGGCCTATAGCAAAAAAATAGAGAAATGCTGAATTTCACCTGTCTCATAAGTCATAACAACCAAATTACATATCTGTGGTATGGCTTAAATTTGCATAATGGAGACGGTGAAACAAGGTTAGCTCTAGAGACATTAGAAATGTTTCAGTACTGCCTGAACATTGGATGACTACACAATAAAGACATTAAACTATATTTGTGTAATTACCACAGCAGTCATATATGCTAAAACACCAAAACATATGGATTCACCTTGATGGATACCCAGCAGCACTAATGCGGATCGTCTCCAGAACGCCACATGCCCTCAGCTGCTGCACGGCTCGTCTCGAGTCAAAACTACAGCGACAAAAACAGACAAAGGTTCAAAAAGGATTTCTAAACTGAAAGGAAGGTTAGCGATCAGACTGAAGTACAGACCGGAACATTATCCCCTACCTCGTCGTCTTTCTCTTTAGCATTGCACCCAAAACCGAATGTCCAGGATGTAGAGATACTTGTGTTTGGAGCGGATTACTGCTGTGTCAGCTGCTAGCTGAGTCTGACAACATGTGACTGAGCCTCATCATTTAATTTAGCAGTCCTGAAGCAGCCCTTGTACAAAAAAATGCATCAACAAGATAGACACAGCACAGAACGCAACCAGAACTTCATCTTTCTGTCTTGTTTTCTGTCTGTAAAAGACATACTGTACTTGTCATATTGATCCTTAAAAACACCAAATCATTTGTGTTCACTTGTTCTTCACTGATGAGCTTTATATAAAGTTAGCTAAAGTGTCCATAGAAAGCTTAAAGGACACTTCCAGCGTGATTGGAGTTTTTGTTCATTTCCTGCATTCCCTACTGTAGATCGTTTCCCAGTGCTTTAATCACGTTATGAGATATTTGCTATTTTTTCTTCGTCAGATCAGAAAAGCAGAAAGCAGAGGTAAGACGCCGCCTCCTGTCTCGGCTCGGCTCTTGCGGTGTTCCCGAATATGCGCCTTAATATGAAACGGTGAACGGAGTTTCTCTCAAAATGTAAACGTTTACAGCCTGATATTATCGTTCTGATGCAACTTTGCAAAACGCAATTGTCAGCTTCTCATTCACAGTGATGGATTACCTTTAGAGTTGTTTTCTATGCCGTTTGGAACTGAATGGGAGTGAATGAGCCCAAGAGGTTTTTGCAAAACTGATTAATAAATATCTTTAATCGTGGTGCATGCATGTGAAAACTGGAATTGATGACTACTTCGTGTTCAGGAGGCTTGGAAATCCAATCAGTGAAACAAGCTGCAAAGAAAAGCAATGCAGCAAAAACATATACATATATATACTAGTATCCACATACAAGAGGCCTCTTTGTTTACAGCTACTCTGCTATCACAACAGAAAAACTTAATTCAGTAGCTACTGACTCCTCAGAAGGAGCTGTGCAGAATGAACATCGTTTTTGAATCATACAAGGTGTTTGGATTGTGGTAATGGTATGCAGAAACAAACTTTGAACTCACGCACTTAATTATCCTGCTAACACAATCAAAAATAGTTCACTCACGAGAATGCCTCCTTGTCATCATTAGGTTTGATGCAGCGCACATAATGAGGGGTCGTGGCATTCAGGGTCTCCATGAGAAGCTGAAGGGAATTGCGGAACTAAAAAAAAACGGAGAAAGAAATGAGTAGCACTTCAAAAACGACAGCAACAATGACAGCGAGTCCTGCTGAGGAACACAGTGGGTTCGACTGACTGCTAACCTGGTGTCCCACAGTCTTCCTGTGCTCTTTGTTGGGAGCTTTGGGAGTGGGCTTGGCTGCTCGGACGTTCACCCTGGCTGGCTTGCTGGAGGAGGATGAGGAACTGCCATCTTGCTTCTCCTGAAATAGATCTGCCACAAGCTGAAACTGAAACAGAAAAATACATTTGACCATGTTGTCATTAATCATGTTTAGCAGACAATTCCATCTAAAACAGCTTTGATTGCTTACATTTTTTGTATTTTTTTACATTACCTCAGTGAACTGAACCAAGTGCAGGTGCAGCTACAGTTCAACTGCTACAAGAACTTTTAACAATCCAGATATTTTCTGTATTCATTATTTTAACCTTTATTTGTCCAAAGAAAGTAGAAAGAGCTCCATGCTCCATTCCAGTCCCACCCTGCTTAACATTGATACACATACACACATTCACGCTGGCAGCTGCCCAGTACAACCAGTCTTCTACTGGTGGCCACTGAGCAGCTCCACTGGCGCAGCTGAGGGTTCAGCGTCTTGCTCAAGTGCACATTGACAGTGGTTGTTGAGGTAAGGGAGATTCATGTCTGCTAAGAAAGGACGGCAAAGATCACCAATATTAGACTAAATGCATCAATTATCAGATCATAACGAAGGCAGAGAGACTCTTCTGTTTCCATGGCCCGTCCTGGACGTTGGACTCATTTGATAACGTTATCTCTGAGACACCGTGAGCTGGATCAATAAAGGACAGAGCACTCTCTTCCAGGAGGCTGAGTATGTGTGTACGGCTCGGAGAGATTAAAGGTCCACGATTATCAGCTGGAGGAAGTTTCATCATCCGAATGATTCTCTTCAGAGGTTTCCCACTGATGACGATTCACCTGATCACTAATCGCCCTCAGCTTGTCATAGCAGGGGTTCAATGAACGCCTTTGCCCACGTCTCTGAGATACCTGCTGACCTTCAGTACACTTCACTCACACCGGAAATGAACTTGAAATGGAGAAAGTGCAATACACAGATAGGACTGTACAGAAACAGCACGCAATTGCCTTGTACATCTAAACACAACTACCTTCTCTCACTACTATTTGGTAGATTTGTAATGTTTCTGACAGACGGATGACCTTCCATCTTCTCATGTGGGAGTTTTAGACAGAGAACATGAAATATTGCTCTCCCTGCCTATCATTCTTTCTAACAGACAGCCATTAATAATGCATACAGGAGAAAGATCTAATCTGAGATGCATGGACATCAAATGAAGAAGAATCCCAGAGAATACTGAAGTCAACTCTACAGCTGGCTGTGTATAGAAATCTCATTACCAGCGTAAATCAGGAACCGAGTACATGAACAATGGTGCTAGGTATCAAACAAGAACACAGCCTTTTAATTACTTCCACAACAGTGAGACTGGGCTTCATCGGCCTTGTCTTTGATCTGCTGAACTGTGAATCTAACTCTAACCAGCTACACTCACTATAATGGGCTAGAAAGGTGAAATAATAGAAACAAGTGGTCAAATGGGTTGAGAGTCACGCACTGTCGGACTTCGGCTTGGAAAAGCAGTTGTCAGTATAGCTCTGGGAGTTTACATCAGAGTTGTGTTATGTGACAGTGAATTTTATAGATATTCCTTAAAAGATATGACGTCACAGATTATCACGCCTTACTGGGTTGTCAGATTGCCTTCAGGAATAGCTCTGCATAGTGGCTCTACATTCTACATTCTACATTTCAAACTTAGGAACCCGTGGAATGTACTGCACAAACAACTTTCCAAACAAAGCTTTGCCCACTTTTGCCAAGTAAACAAATCTGCTAGAGTCAAGTGAGTTTAACTGGTTTAGTTTGCCTTACCTTACTAGCTTTCAGGATATTGATCTGCTCCTCGTAGACAGTGTCTCTGTTCTTTTCCAGGAACCCTTCACACTGATATTCCACCTGCCAAGGCAACAGTGGTCAATGAACTGCACCTTTAGGTGTCAACGTCTTAACATACTTAAAACTAGATTAGCTAAATCGACATCATGGTAAGAATTGAGCCTGTTTCGTAAATTTAACGGGACAGGTGTCTGAATAGGAGCCGGTGTTGAAATGCCGTCAAATCAGCTCCGGTAATTTCACTGCTCAAGACATTGTAACATTACTGGTAGCACACACAACGTTAGGACGCTCTGACGTAGGAAGCTCTGACGTAGGACGCTCTGTTGTTGAACTGTGAGAGTTTATTCGGCTCCGGTTGTGCTGTGTAAAGACCGCATGTAGAATGGAAATACAAACCACTATACAACGGGCTGTAGCTTTTTTGACGAAGGATTGGCAAAAATTTCATCATGAGCCGAAAACTGTCAGCACAGCACTGTGCCGGCAAGTGTCTTCACCCGCCTTGTTTTCAAACTGCAGTGACTTGGCGCAAAGGTTCAACATAATTTCCAGGAAATGACAACAGGAATTTACCGGTATTTCCAGTGTTGTGTGAGCGGTAGCATTATGTTAAAAAAGGCAGAAAGGCATGTCTTGTGTGAACAACAGAAACTGCTACCTTTACCGGAAAAACGAATCCGGCAATGTTACGGGATTCATGTGTGAAAGGGGCTGAAGGGGCAACTGAGTCACTGGTATTGATCAACAACCCTTGTAACCCCCACAGATATATTATGGTCATTTTGTTCTATGGGGCAGAAAAAATCCTGCCTGTTTAACAAAAACGATGGGAATATTTTCATGCCACACTATGGCTTCCATTCTGCCTCCCAATGAAAGGGCACAGTCAGCTGTAAACTAACAGGGCGTAAAAGGAAAGCAGGTTTTGTTCTCAGGAAGATGCCCACCATCGGCATCTATACTCATTCTCGTTAGTCCTTCTCTAAGCGGCCTCAGGCCAGTCTGGAATGACACCTAACCTGCTTGTTCCCCCTTGTTCACTTAATGGACTGCAGGCTCTTTGTACTAAATCAGGGCACCAGAACAGTAATTGCAGCCCCCCTTTATGAGAGGAGAGGGGGATGGATAGATATATGAAGAGAAACCCTGAGGGAATGTGTTTACCACTACATCATAACTAGAGGGTTGAGCAAGGGGGGACTCACTATCAGCAAGGCCCTACTGCTCTGCTGTCACAGCCCTGTTTTAATAGGAATTACAGGGACTAAAATGGCAATTTAAAGACCATGCAATGTTAACATTAATTTTAATGAACACTCATGGCTATGTGTCATAATATGGAGAGGACACATGCTAGTAGTACGGCTACAGAGCCCACAGTGAAACACACAACTTCTCTCATTATGCTGGTTATTCTGATCCTATAGCTATGAAAGTTGAATCACTAAACAAATGGTTTATTCCAAGTGTATTCCTTTATTCCTGTGAAGATACACTAGAAGTGTAACTCAGTAACTTAGAGCTCTTATGGTTGAAGATGAACGTTATCCAACCATATTTGTCATCATTATAATATTAATGACAGTGCATATGGAGTTTTCTGGACTCATAAGAGACATACAATGCTGGGTCTCATGACATCCACATCTTAAACACGTGGCACTTATAAAAGAGACATTGGAGGGAAAGAGTGAGAGTAGGGATAGCAGCCTCTCAAAAACAATGCATTCCATGAGCTCTCACCTTATCAGCGAAGTGTATGATGATGAAGGACGTGTTGGACATGCGTGGTTTCTGAAAGTGGGCGCTGCTGGAGTGCTGCCCATACAGCTTCTGGGCCCAGTTCTGGTCCGTTCCCTTTGGCACCTGGGGCAGCATGCACAAGCACATGAAGTCGATTACATAACAACTACAGGAGGAAATTAAACTTTTATTTGGGCTACCTGTGCTCAGAATAACAAATGTACCCCTCTAATGCTGTTCCAAAAGAGAGTAAGAAGAAGTTACAAGGGAAGGAAGAACCCTAAAGAATGATCATCATACTTTGCACTCTTCATCCAGCAGGTCAAGAACGCCCAGCCTCGCCTCTATCAGGTCGATACAGGGCTGGTTGTCGTAGAAGTCTATCAGAGTCCAGGGGATCTGCTCCTTCATGTATTCCTCCTGCTCTAGCTTGAACACGTGCTGGAAAGACAAAATCAAGAAACACATCAGTTTATTCGTTTAAAACATATAATATATATTGATCTCATGGGTTGGAAATGTCCCTGGAGGTTATTAAAATATGATATCAGGCTCACCGAGTTGAACTGCTGCTGAAGTTTCTCATTGGCATAGTTGATGCAGAACTGCTCAAAACTGTTCATCTCAAAGGTCTCAAACCTTCGGTGATTAAAAAATAGCAGACATTATCATGGTTATTATCATCTTATCACCCCGTGCTGTTGAGCAGAGCAACATTTTACAGTATATTATAAAAACATCTCAAAGACTTGAGTTGATATTAAAATGATCACAGCAGCCCATTCAACTGGAGTAGGCAAGTCAAGTCACACTTATTTATAGAAAGCATTTAACAGCGTTGTCACAAAAAACTGAGAAGAAGAAAGTTGTTTGTCATCCATGTTTTGATTTATAAAATACAGGTTCTATCATCAGGTTTTATTGCTATGTGAAGGTGTAAATAATGTCAATAAAGCTAAGGACACTCTAGTTGACTTTCCCTAGGATTTTCAGTCATAGCCTTCACTTGCATAATCCTACGAGTTTTAGGAAAAGCACCCGTGACCGGCGGTCGACAAGTGTGACGCCCCAAGCGACTCAGTTTTATCGCTCTTAACAGCTCCTGTGACTCTTATGACAAAATCAAACTGAGAGGCGGTGCTGCTCCGGTGTGCTTCACAGTGATTGGCTGCGAGAGTACCGCGAGGTCGAGGTACTCGCAGCGCAATACCAGATTTGGAATCGTGGGAAAATGTTTTGAGGGAATCGCGTAGATACTAAATGCCTAGATGTCAAATCTGACCCCCTCTAGCACAGAAAGTGCAGCGAGATTCAGAAACTGCACTCGTTAAATTTCACATACTCTCCAACTAGAAGTTGTGTAATGTGAACCTGACATAAGAGTGAAAGAGAACGCCGAATTATGGACAATATTACCAGCAAGAAGCATGTCTAGTGACAATAAGAGACAAAGTAGAATGGAACCCTGGGAGACAATGAAATAGGCCTTAAAACAGGCAGGCATGTTACTATGTAGGATAACAAACTGGGATCCGTCAGTTAGGTATGAGCTAAACCAGTTAAGACCAGTACTGCGGATGCCAACGACACTTTCTAAACGGTCCAGGAGATTGCTGTTATCAACGGTACTGAGGGCTGCACTTCAGTCAAGGAGAACAAGGACTGATACAGAGCGGTGGACTGGTCGGGTCGTTGGTTACTTTGATTAGAGCTGTCTCAGCGCTGCGCTGACGTCTGGAGACAGATAGGAGGAGGTCATAGATACTGTTTGAATTGAGTTGTATCTTTGAGATGAACCAAAGATTGGAAATTGGTCTGCAACATTTCCAGATCTTCAGGTTTGAGGCTGGGCTTCTTGAATAGTGGCTTTGTAACTGTGACTTTAAATAAGTCAAGAAGGGCAATGCCAGAGGGAAGAGGACCATTTCCAGAATTATGTAGAGATCGGCCTCAGGCAGGGAGTAGCTTGTTCAACGATTTTGTGGCAATGGGGTCTAGAAGGCGGGTCGATGATTTGGAAGCCATGGAGAATTACTGCAGTGGGATCGGAGTGGGAACACGAGGCCTGTATCAAAAATGACCAGAATCACCCCTTAAGGACCTTGGTGTTGTGTTTGACACCATACTAAATGTAGAAATACAAGTTAGGAGAATTGTCCCATTCTCCTTTCTTCAACTCAGAAGCATAACCCAAATAAGGTTGTGTGTATCAGCAACTGAACTGGAGAAAGTTATCTATGGTTTTATTTAGTCTCATGTTGAAACCTAACATTAACACAAGAAAGTTGCTGTCTTACCCATAGATGTCCAAGACTCCAATGAAGGAGTGCTGTTTAGAGGAGGTGTGTAGGGCCATGTTTACGTGCTCAACTATCCAGTCAAACATGCGTGCGTAGATGTGTTTGGCAAGAGCGTCACGAGCATTAGCTGCCTGTTTGTTGGACATACTCTTGACGTAGGTCTCTGATGTCGTTACTAGCTTCCTGTGGCACAACCAGTGCTCCATCTGTTCCAGCTCCACACCTAGCAGCCTGCAGAAATGTTTAAGGTGGGGGTCGTCCCTCTGCAAACACAAAGACCAAACAACTTGTCCAGTTAAGGAAGTTAAATCTTGGGCCACAATTTTGACAATCAAAATGGGCTCTAATCAGTCGTGGTGACATACTGAGATGTGACAGGAGTCTCCGTCTCTCTCGGAGCAGATCTCCACATTGCCAAGATGTAGGATGGATGCAATGATTTTGAAAATGCTGCTCTGACTGCTGTCCTTTACACCTGGAAATCACAATAAAACACCAGGTTTAACAGATGTTGAGCAGATTTGTTAACCAGAGCATAAAAAGACACACATATTCAATAAAATGTGAACCTCCTATAGGAAAGAGATATTGTATTAAACGCCACGCCCAGGAACCTGATCTGACACGCCAGAACATTTGAGCCGGCCTGCATATGAATCTAGTCTCTAAATTAATTCTGGTGGGAATACAAGTCCTAGCTGCCACATGAGACCGTTTCACACCTGAATCCCGTAACATTGCCGGATTAGCTTTTCCGGTAACGGTAGCAGTTCCTTTCCGCCTTTTTAACGTAACGCTACCATTCACACAACGCTGGAAATACCGGTAAATTCCGCTGTTGTCATTTCCCGGACATTACGTTGAACCTTTGCGTCACTGCAGTTTGAAAACAAGGCGGATGAAGACGCTTGGCTCAGTGCTATGCTGCCAGTCATGCTGCTCATGTGGAGCTCTCTTATTTCCACGTCCGTCCAATTCGAAATTTTTGTCAATCCTTTGTCAAAAAAGCTAGAGCCCGTTGTATAGTGGTTTGTATTTCCCTCCTACATGTGGTCTTTACACGGCGGAGCGGAATAAACTTGTCACCTCCTTGAGAACTTTTGTGATTGGCTCACACAGTTTGACAACAGAGCGTCCTAGGGAATAGATCAGAATAATCTCTACATCATTTACCAATACACAGGAAATGATGCAACTATGCCTTGTCCTATTCAGGAGAGCACCAATGTGGAAACCTGACTTGGATGTTAGAGGAAAAGGGCAAGAGCAGGTGTGTTATTAAGTAGGCATCACCTGTCGCAGATATTTTAGGCCTTATTTATGGTACCTGTAAAAACATGGTCAAGATATTTACTGTTTTCTACTATTTTACTTCAAGATTCTTTATTTTGCTTGACTAAATGTCACAGACACCCACTGATGTACCATATCTATTTATGCACTTTGCTTGACTAAATACTATGACGGATACACAGCCATTTATTTGTTTGGGACTTGTTAACCTCCATGTTAGCATTTAAAAACATGATCACAGAACATAAGTTTGCTTTGTTCTGGTAAATTTGACTACATAAATAAATGTCCGGTTCTCCACTTGATTCCAGTTTCTGAAAGTGGCCCTCTGGGATATTGATTTTGACAACCCTGCTCTAGAGGTTACATCCTTACCCAGTAGTGTGAAGGCCTGTCTTGTGTTTTCAAAGTCCTCAGCATCATTAACTCCTTCGATGAAGATGTTCTCCCCTAAAGACGTATAGGTGAAATCTTCTGCACTGGCTGAATGAGGGAGACGAACAGGGTAAGAGCACAAATAAATGGATTACACCCATGTAAGATAGTTGGCAAGATTTGGAGAGGTCAACAAAAAGTATTTAAAAATCAATGTAGGCATTTACAGAGAGATATTTAACTTTAGTAGAACTCTTTCTAGCAATGAAACCTCTATAGGAGTTCATGCCAAATCAATTACCATTATTGTCTGGCACAGGTATATGTGGTGACATTATGCACTTGCCTCCATTTGGAAAACATAATCCAACTTATACTACTAATATGGTACTTATATGAACAATGGCAATGTGATAAAGACACTATTTTCTATTTTTCTATATTCTCAGCGGCAGTTTTGCTTCCAGGATATCGATAACGTTGGAGGATGATTCTTCACGAACACTCCAAGTGTGGGTGTTAAAAATGCTAATGCTCTACTGTAGTGAAATACCAAATTAAAGAAGCAGATGGGTGTAAATGGTGAGGTACGCTCATTCAGATGTGAATTTTCCATGACCCCTCACTTGCAGTGTCACTGACTCATTGCTGCACTAAACCAGACATACATTTCCCCAAAAGAGATACTTACTCAAGGCTAGGTCTTTGAACTCTGGTAAGCTAGCAGAGGCACAGATCTGGTAGAATATGTGGTAATTCCTCTCATCCTCAGCCTAAAAAAAAAAAAAAATCAAATAGGCACCATAAAATCGATATCCAGATAATTGAAATACTGCTGACAAAATCACAGACTGGTACAAGTACAACAGCAAAACCAAACTCACCTGAAAAACAACCCGAGACTTCTCCAGCAGATAAGTGCGCATGTTGGCGCCTATGATGTGGTAATGCCTGCTAAAGCCAATCTGGATGTACTTCCCAAACCGGCTGCTGTTGTCATTACGAGTGGTTTTTGCATTTCCAATAGCCTTGAGCGACGGAGAGACGAGCAGGAAAGAGGTTATGTGGTCATCATCACACAACAAAGTCAGTTAAAGGTAAAAAAAAAAAGTACGACATACGACTAGACTTTCATTTTCTGATGATTCATCTCCATTTTATGTAAATCAGTAAATTGTATCAATTTTAGTAGAGGATGGTAAAAAAAACAAGCACAGATCCTGTACAGGCCATCTAGAGGCCATCTCACAAAGTGTTGATGACTGACTGACTGCCTGCCTGACTGACTGCCTGACTGACTGCCTGACTGACTGACCTGAATACGCCTCTTGATGACCCCAGGAAATGACCATGGGAAAAATAACTAGGATGATACCGACATTTTGGGCATTGGTCACTTTACCCAATATCTGATAAGAGGATTGGCACCAAAATCATCTCTGTGTCTCTGGTCGATAGCTCTGTCCTGTGCGATGCTAACGCTTTAGCATGCAGTATGTTAAGTAATTGTGGGCAATTAGCATTTTCCAAAATATGAAGATAAACCTTTTAGTAATCCCAAGTTGGTATTGTTTTTCTTATTCTATGGCCTGTAGAGTCATAACTTCTGAAAACAAAATCTAAATTTTCATCATTAGCTGTTTGGTTAACTTTGCTCACTTCTTGTGTAAACGAAACAAGTTACGCTCAAATGTTGTGGGAAGAGAGATATTCTGCCATTAAATATTCATTATTTTTGTCAAATTTTATGTCTATTTTACCAATCTCCTACACAAGTCTGACACATGTCATTAAAATGAACTAACTCTCCAGCCTCAGAGCTGCTACAGGTTATAATTTTCTCACTTTTAGGATAATGCTAGTCGCCTACGATTACTCAATATACTGTATGCTAAAGCATTAGCATGCACACCGGACAGAACTATCTACCAGACTCACAAAGATGATTTTGGTGCCAATCCTCTCGTCACATATTGGGTAAGGTGACCAATGGGCCAAACTCCCAGAACGTCGGTGTAGTCCTTTAAGGATAAAACTGAATATCCATAAAGAACGTTTTGCTAAATATCCAAGGATGTCACACACAGGTTTAAAACAGGTGTGCACCTTTTCAACATGACCAAAAGGTACAAGCCACTCACCTCCATGATGGGACTGGAGGCCAGCACTTTCTCCTCAACATTTGTGTCATTAGCCGAGCCTCCCACAGTGGCAAAGAAGCGCATGGTGTACTTAGCAGAAACTGTCTTCCCTGCCCCAGACTCCCCACTCACTATAATGGACTGGTTCCTCTCATCTCTGCAGAGGAAACAGAGACGAGAGAGAAGAGTTTTTTTATGACCAGCCATTTACAGTTAAAACACGGCATGATTTTTGACACAGTGCTCCACCTCCTTCTAAAGGCAATGCTCTGTATTACTGCCTCCCATGTTCACACACCACGTTATTGTTGAGTTGCCCTTAACAGTTCTCCAGGACTGATCCCAGGCACTAATGGGCCCCTTGGTGCCACACAGACTTTACCATTCACAGACAAGCATAATAACAAAAGCATCCTGCCAAAGCAAGCAGTTAAGGGAGAAAGAGTCGTGATGGTTATACTGTAATTATGCACTGTTTTCCATTGAAACAGGCACATTTAGGAGGGTGTCTGTCGTGATGTAGACCTGAGCACTGCAATTATCCACCTACACCAACGGTTGCACAAATATCTGGAGCAAAACACATTTTATAAATCCTTAGTCACATACCGAAGTAAAAGGACCGTACCTGAATTTAGTACATATTCAATAGATACGCTATTCTAGATATACAGTACATGTGTTAGTTATTGTACTACTGTCTGTGCCAATGGTTCTCAACCATGTGCCATCAAGGCCCAAGAGTCTGCAGGCTTTCATTCCAACCAATCACTACAGCAGTTGATTTCACGGGTTAGTTCCTCCTCTCGGGTAGAAGCGGTGTTAACCAGTGAAATCAGCTGCTCTAGTGATCGGTAGGAATGAAAACCTGCAGACTCTCGGGCCTCCGTGGCACATGGTTGAGAACCACTGGTTTATGCCATTCCATAATGAAGCCGACCGTATTCACATAATAACCATCAAAAACCACGGACACAATGACTGATCAATTTGCCGTGTCAGCCCATTTATAGTTGGATCCAGTCCTCTTGATAAACTTTATGTTTGATCAACTTTATTGTCCCCAAAGAGTTCCTGGCTCTGTTACCCCTTGGAGATGGGGGCCCGAAGGCGTCGTCCTGAAGGGAGGAAAGTCAGATCGTTGTTCAGGGGGTGCAGGGGGTCAAAGAGGACCTTGTTGGCCTTAGAGAGGGCCCTTCTCCCATAAATGTCACCCAGGCGTGCAACCAGGTCTCTGTAATCACCACAACACAAGCCTCCCGGTACTCACTCTGGAACCGCAGGTTAGCACTCAGTTCGTCAGCCTTGCCTCGTAGAGATTGGGCGTTGATCAGCAGTGTCGTGGGCAGGGGATGTTTATTGTCTCTGTCTCTTGAGTCTAGCTCTAATTCCTCCTCGCTTACCCCGTTTGCGCTTAGATTGATCAAAATCAGCAGAATAAGTCCAAGGCCCCACAACTGTTTCGTCATGGTGTCACTTAACGGTAGCGATCGTCAATAAAAGTGATAAAAGACTGTACATTGTAAAAAAACAACACAAACAGACAGATCAATCACAGATGACGACGCACACCGCAGGTCGCATGACTGTCCTTACCTGGCCATCTGCTTGTACGCTTCCTCAGCCACAGCGAATATGTGCGGGTCCATGTCCCCCATGTTTTGACCACTGTAGGCATTGATGACCTCCTCTCCATAGATCTGCAGCTGCTCATAGGGGTTGATAGCCACCAGCACAATCCCTGAAGAGAGACAGGGTTTTGACAGTGGATTTGGGAACAGGTTATAACCTTCTAAAATCTATTGCCATGACCTGAACTGTGACAACATTCGACTCAAGGAAGAATTCATCACATGTATCACATCACAATAGAAGTGGCTTTTTCCTTTAAGTAAGTAAACTGCTATCAGCCCATGGTAGTAGTACATATGATGCAACTGCCAGATGACCAGAAGAATGTGGAAGGTTTGCCAAATCATGCAGTGCCAGGTTACTATGCAAAACATAAAAACATGGAGAATTCAACAGGAAGTGTTTCCAAGCCTTTGCCTGCTTTGTTTACGGTGCATTCCAGACAAGGCAATGGCTTACTCATTGGTTGCTTAAGTCCATGTAGGCAGAGTTGATTGGTTTTATTGGTTAGTTTAGTTATGGGAGTCCATTCAAGATGACACAAATATTTACTCCCACCTGAATTTGTTATGCTGCAAAACTGGTTAAAGGGGCATGAAATAATCTATGACTTTTATTGACCTCTATATAAGTCACATGTTCACATTAGAGAGGAGTAAGCTGGCCAATTAGAGCAGATTTCCAACAGAAACATCTAATGAAGAGTTAATCTACCACCATGCAAAATACTGGAATAATGATACTGCTTTGTCATTTGTCAACACTGCTTTGTGTTGCTTCACTCGCTCATAGCATCGTCCTCCATCATTGAGCAGTTGAAAATGCGTATTTGTTCCAAAACAGAGTACGGGCTAGAAAGTGAATTTTGAAAGCCAGAAATCTCAGCATCTGGCCAAGTAATCATTGAGTCACAGGTATTGATCAACAACCCTATCTCCTCCCTGCAGATATATTATGGTCACTTTGTGCTATGGGGCAGTAAAAATCAAAATTATTGGCCCTTTATAAGCCTGGTTCAGACATGATTTCACCAAATGAGGGACACTGCAAAGATAAAATTGGTTTTGTCTTAATACTGAGATGGCCAGAGATCTCCTGGCCATTCAGAAGTCAGGCTAAAGACCAAAGGTGACCAGGCATTTGACATCCTGGGCCCTAAGTTTGGATACACCCTGCCTGAGGAACATGGGGGGGGGGGAGGCTGGTAAATCAGTGTAACACACAGTTTTACAATTACAATTTTAGACAGATTTTATTCCGGTTGATATTATTTTTACTAGCCACCTGGCACCGAGACTGACCGCAGTATGTGTAGATGTGGTTGGACTCCAGGAAGCGAACTCTGAGGTTGTGCAGGACAGCAGGTTCATGCAGGTAGCTGAGAGCGGTGAGGTCGTTCTCCCCAACCAGGATGTCAGGGTTTCGTAGGAAAGGAAGAGGGCTATCTTTGGGACCAACAGGGTACTCCTGAGGCTAGGACAGTAAAAGAGAAAGCACAATTAATCACCAAGAACTCAAAATAGCAGTAATGACTACTGTAAGTTCCAAATGACAATAGAGGGAAAGGTGCTTCAGACAGCTTCCTACTATGCAGGATCCCTGGCTTGAACATTGGTAAAAAATAATTGGTTTTATTTAAATAAGGTGAATCCTATCTCATTCCTCACTCCCAAAAATGTCAACACGATTTCTGTCAATATCATGCAGTTCTACTACACACTGTTTAACACCTACGTAGGTTATAGCACCAGCCATTTCAGGAGAATAAAATCTGGGAAATTGATTTTTTTATAATTTCATTTTACAATACACCTATTGAATGGCTTGGTTATGAGAGTATAAAATATTCATTTGAAGTATATATGAATAACTGTTAACAAGCTTACCACAAAGGGTGAATTAAACTATAATCATAAATAGTGGAGAGTAAAGAGTAAGAGCATGTTCACAAACTTTCACAGTGGCTTCAGGGGAACTTTTTAGAGGGGCGCTCTGATGTGGATCACTTTTTTGCGAGACGACTAATCACAGTGAAGCAGAGGCAGGGTTTCATGGCACAGAGGCAGCGGACAGTTTACGACAACACCACCACCCAGAATGAAAATGGAAGTCGAAAAATCGGTAGGAGTTGTTAGCAAAGTCCCATAAAGTCTAATCATAAAAGGTCAGTAAGGAGCACATTGGCTGTGTTGTGGGAGTTTCTGGTAAGTATTTGAAAGTTGTACAACAATACTTTTTGCTGATATAGT
>OMLI01018071.1:5555-29756 GCA_900302605.1 Rondeletia loricata
TGTGTGTGTGTGTGTGTGTGTGTGTGTGTGTGTGTGTGTGTGTGTGTGTGTGTGTGTGTGTGTGTGTGTGTGTGTGTGTCTATGAGGATGCTAAATAAAGCTTAATGACTAAGTGCTGTGGAGGGCCGGGGTGAGTTAACAGGCTTTTTCTGTGTGGGGATGTGATGTGTCGGGGAATGAGACATGACAGACCACAACACAGAAAGCTACAGCAGCCTCTCACATTTCCATCTGGAAATCAGTGATTCATTCAGGCAGGGATTTTCACTACAGAGGCTACCACCTCCTTTTCTCATCCTCCTCTTACCCTCTACGACTTTTCCTGTTTGTTCTGCAACGCCACCAGGGATAACCTTGGCGATGTAGGCTCCGATCTCTCCCCGGCTACCTGGAATCTCCTTCCCTCCTACTACACGGATCCCAAGACCGTTCCCTGAGGGGAAAATAAACATATAAATCCTCATCAGCAAAACAAATATAGCATAATCCCTGTGTATGTGTTGTTTGTATCTTTCTCATTTGCCTTAATTGTGTACCTGACACACTGGTGTCCTTCAGGTCTCTCTGAAGTTTGATGCGAACGTGAGGGAAGGCATAAGGGACCAGCTTCATCTGAGAAAGATTTCAGAGAATTTACAGCATGAAGAAAAAAGGCATTCCAGAGTAGGGGTGTTTGAACTCCCAAAATCAAAGACAGAACACAGTATGAGGTTGAATGATGTTGGCTTGGATCTCACCTGTCTCCTGTCCAGCATGTGTCCACTCTGCGGGCGTCCTTCTCTTGGCTTATCAAACCAGTCTGTGTCCTCTCTCCTCAGGTGGTAGGCTATGCAAGGAGAGTAATGGTTAAAAACCTTGCACACATGAACATACAGCCAACCTGATAGCTTGATTAATCTCTGCTTCAACCATGGTAATGACTACAGGGCTTGGCTTGGGCAGAGACCAATCTGGCCATCATCTGGAGACACAGGTTCTAGTATGAATCACAAAGTGCACCACCCATCCATCCCTCCTTTCTCTCAGCTGCAGGAAGATCTCTGATCTATCCTGACTGGATAGGTGAAAGCAAAGGAGTATACACTCTGTTCCATCTTATCCATGACTGCTATGAGATCAGACGATCACTGCAAACACTGAATGAAGGATGAATGCATTTCAAGGTAATATTAATTCGTTTGGCATGCTTTTAATGTCATGCAGTGATCCCCGTCTGAGTGTGCGAGGGCTTTTTGAGTTCACCTATTCGTAACTGCCATATAAGAAACATAATTGTTGAGAGAAGATCTGGGAAATTATATCTTATGTCATTATTTGATCATTCCAGTCCAAAACACTGTGGATTTGAATGATCCCATAACTGGTTTTATGTTTTCTGTTTCAATTACTATTCTTTCTTACTATAATGTAGTTTTTCCAGGAGATGATTTGAAGGGGGTAAAGGGGGGTGGGGGTAATATCTAAACACATTATCTAAGTCATTACCTTTCACTGTAGCTTATACGCTTGTGCGGGAGTATCAAAATATCATAACACTGCGGGGTGGAATCTATGTGAATGTAATTGGGAAGTAATCACAGTGTGCTACATGAATCCTCCCTCACACAGCTCCTCATACACTATCTAATACCATTCAGAGATGATATCCAATATCTGAAAGCTATTGGATGTCATGTGCCAAAGTTGTAACATCATGATTGCAAAGCTTACCACACTTTCAACATCTGTAGAGAAGAATTACCCAAAGCCATGCTAACAATTCAGGCTGCTGGGGAAAACGTTCTATATTAGAAATGTGAGTCATCACTCTGGTGTGCAATACTATAGATTGTCACTAAGGATAGAATGTGCTCAGCACTGTCAAATGTCTCTTTGAATTATCAGAGTGATCTAATTCCACTGTCAGTGTGAGAGGATGCATCCATCATGAGGAGCAATGGTCTGATGGCCAATTATTGTAAGTTGAAGGTAAATGTTGCCCATTAACCACATATCTTGGATCAGATTACACTTATCCTCAAATCCTAACTGTAAGCATATTAGAATGCAAATTCTGACCTGGAATCAGTAGACAGGGGCAACATCGACCTTTGGAATTACATACAAATTGCAAGAAAAGACCTCAACATGTATGAACTGTATAGCAATTCAGACATATCATTTTTGTGGTAACATTTATGCATGATCACACAATAGGCACATGTGATAACCTGTGACCTTTGCAATAGTGCATGAACATGAATACTGGAAATGGGTCTGATATGCTTACAGAACCACTGTGATGTAGAGTCATTCCAGAATTATGTATAACTGGAGTCACTATATGGCACATACAGTGTATCCGGTACCATCAAGATGGGGTTCATTCCAGAATGGATCCGACATGTCAGCTACTAGAGACCTACTAAATGGCATGTATTGTGTGCAGTACCATTGAGATGTGGGTCATTCCAGAATGAGTCTGGTATGTTTACAAAACCAACCAGAGAGATGGATCATTCAGAACCATGATGTGCGGAGTGGAAGCATACAGTCTCTATGTAGCTACATGGGCGCTGGGATGCTGTCTCACCTTCTATATTCCAGTTTGGGCCTCCAGCTGGGATACAAAGTAATGTATGTTTTTTCAGAAATATGTTCAACACATGTCCATTAATCTAACAGACTACAGGTTCTGTGCTAAGGCTAGATTGGTACTGTGAATACACTTCAGCACATGCATTTAAATCAGTAGTCAGTGTAAGATGCATGCTTTGTGGCTAGAAATTACTGTAAGTCTGACATTATTAGTCTGTCAGACAGTTTACATTTATAAAGAGAAACATTTTGAAAAACATACAAAAATACAGATTATCAATCAGGGTAAAAAAAAAGCCAATTGTCAGTTAATGTAAGGCTGTAGTAGTACCATAAGAGTAAAGGTGGTTTTTGAACTGAACTGGTAAGATACTCTACCGTGTCTGATACTTTCATGAAAGATTCTGGCATCATCTCTGTTCAAAGCCAGCACGGAGTCACTTAGTGCTGTAATCAAGGCAGATGGACACTCTTATGTGGGGTCAGGACAAATATAATTATCTTGTCAGGATTCTAAATATATAGTTCCTTTGTAAATGGTCGAGAAAGAAGCTAAAGAAGCTATCTAAGCATATTTGTTACTCTTATGCATAATGTATCATGATTATGCATTGTTAGTACCTATCTATCATTTATATAATAAATGTGGATGACAGCAAAACCTCTTGAATTTCTATCTCTGAGGCAACATGCTAGTGTTTTGCCAATGAGAGTTCCCTTGTCCTTTCATAATGTATTGTTTGCAGTGTTTATTTTTACACGTCTCTATTCAAGAAATCTATCATTAATAAATCTTAAGAAAAGTAAACTAGCTTTTCAAAAGGCATATTGATATCAACAGATATTGATTCCTTCTGGACACAAGTGTCATTACATCAATAAAATATCTAGAGTTCTTTGCATGGTATACCCTGAACCTAATGGAACAGTATCAATCCCACACTTACACCCCAGGAAGGAGATGGAGAGAGTACATGTTAATCTTTGCTGTCAATCACATGGGGACATGGACATCTCACATGGCAGAAGACTTCCACAGCAACAACAAACAGGCAGAAAACATTCACTTTATTGAGATGGATGGAAACTGAAAACATTGCACAACATGCATGGGTGCAAAATCAAAAATAGATATAGAAAATCAAACATAGATAGATAGAAATAAGACAGAGTAAACATAGCACAACTGAGACACAATAACAAGGTGCTAAGTGTAAATCTAAAATTCATGGTACAGTATAATCCCAAAAGCTATTACAATATACAACTGCACAATAATCCTTGAGAGAAAATGTCATTGCATTGCAATATAGATTGAAGTGTAAACTCCTGAAGATTAGACTACTTTTGTAACGGTAGATGCGTCAGTGACTAGCCAGGAGTTAGAGAGAAGCAGCTATTCAAACTGAATGCCTTGACTGCTTCTACAGAACAGTTAAATTAAGTACACCCAGACACTGTGATTCAGCAGTATTCCTTTAAAAATGGATGATGCCAGTGAGTTGTTCTCCACAATAGCTTTAAGGGTGCCTTAGAAATACGTCTTTCTGATGCAATGACCTACTTCTCACAAAGGAAGACGCTATTTTGATGTGCAGAGTAGTGGCGGAGGGGTGGAGAACAGAAACTGAGTGTTCCTAGACACTCCTTGTCATACATTCATGTAGCAAAGAGTCCTTTAGTATCTACAGTTAAAACAACTTCCAGATGGTATAGACAGCATCACAAACACTGCTATTAATTACCATTAACTAAACCAATATTGCATATTCTGAAGTGATTTTATTTATTTTATTGTGTTTATGAGGCACTTTGTGTGTGAAAAGATGATCAAATATTATGTTGTGCTATTTTAACTTCTCTATTATTTTGTATATTGACAAAGACCTATGTCCGGTAATACACATTTTAGGGGTTATTCATAAAACTCGCCAGCAGGGTTAGGATGGCATTATGGGCTGAGACTGTCATGGTCGACTGTTTTCTTATTCAAAAACATGAATTATTGGGTCAGCTTTTTTGTTCGCGTTTTTGCGGCACCACCCACTTTGATCATTTGCATGTTCCACAAGCAATTAATAAAAGCACACCATGGTGCAAAAATACCACCTGCTCCAGTCAGATGGTATACTTAGAATGGTAATTCACATTTATGAATTAGAAAACACTCACCCTGTCAGTAAGCTTGTCAGGGTGGGTGTAAAATATGTAATGCTTAATTAACATGTAGATTTGCATTGGCTGTTACCTGGGCTATCACTGAGAATAAGGCAGCAGTAATGTGAACAAAATGTATTAATAAGTTCAAGTCCCATATTTTGTGCACCGATATTCTGTTACCACTGAGTTTTATGAATAAGAACGATCTTTTAACTATAAAAAAAAAAGTCTAACTATAGTAAAAGAAAAAGGAAAAGCATGCTAATGACATCACAGTTGATTAGTGACATACATAAACTCACAGGACAGGAGTATTATGTATTGGTGAGCAAGACATGGAAAGAAAGGGAATAGCATGCAAACATCTAATGTGACATATACAGTGAGAGAGGAAAATAGAAAAACCAACAACCAACAACAATTAAGTAGTGATGATTGAAAAAGAACCAATCGATGCAGAAAGTCAGTAAGAACAGGCAGCATTAGCATGCACGACAAGCAGGTCCAGAGAGTGGAGTTGCTGCGACAGTCTCAGGCTCCATTTACCTTCACTGTCAGACATGGCTCCCTGCAAGTCATCCATGATGAAGGCGATGTCTCGGTCATAGCCGCGTGTCCGAGATTCTTCCCTCATATGTTGCTGTACCTCTGGCAGGGAATGGCTAGACCCAAACTGGTCCCTGGAGTCTGCAGAGATGGGAGGGAGAGGTCCGGCTGAGGCTCTAGCCATGCCCATAGGCTGCCCCACCGGGCTAAGAGGGCTCTCCTCCTCAGAGTTCTGGGCCACAATGGGGATACGGCCCCGGCTCTGGCTAATAGGTAGACTGGTGGGCTTTGCTCTGGCCACCCCAGGGGCAAATGCGGCATCCAAGACCTCCCCCTCTGTCTTCAGTCTAAGCGAGGAGCTGGACAGGTCTCGTTTGATGGACAGATCCAAGCCATAGACAGATGAAGGGCGGGAGGAGGGGTGTGATGAGGGCCGGGAGCGGCTGCCGCTAGGGTAGGTGCCATCATCCTGGACAGAGGATCTAATAGCAGGCCCCAGACCAAGGGACTGGCCCAGATTGACAGAACCAGCCAGGTTGGCCCCCAATGAAGAGCCCAGGTATTTTTGCTGCTCAGACAAGTTCTTTCTAAGCCCAAAGGTGATCTCATCCTGAAGCAACCTGGCCCTAGCGGCCAGATTGGTCACAGAGGAGGCTCCAGAGCCCATGTAGCTGCCAAAGTCAGGCTCCAGATCCCTGCTCTCCTGAATTGGAGAGAATTTAGTGATTGCCTTAGGGTCTATAAAGGCCTTTTTGTTCTTCACCTGTTTCTGGTAAAGCACAGCTGCAGGGAGTTGCTTTGCAGCCTGTTTTTCAAGGGTCAGCCTGCCAATGCTGTATTTCTCACCTTTGGGGAAGTGACGAAAGCTGGTGTCACTGGGGAGGTACTGGGGCATGCCCAGGCCTGTTAGATGTTCTAGTCCCTCAGTTCCTCGCCTGAACTCCTGCTTGATCTGCTGCTTAAGTAGCTTCAGCTCATACGGCTCCTCCATGGTGTCATCTTCTCCTTTACCATAACCCTGCAGCCGAGCTGATCCCAAAAAGTCTGCCACCTAAAAAGTAAAAATTATGTGCATTACACATAATTCAACAATAAGCAATATATGACATATAATGAATGTGAATATAGAAGATTAAAACAGAAAAGCATGCAGACAGTATTTACCTCTGCTGTGTGCCTGACCTCTGCTGCCCTAAGCAGTCTATCTGCCTTGGACAACTCCTTATCAGGCAGGTTGAACCCAGAGCCCAGGCCTGTGGTGCCCAGCCCCGTGGAGCCCTTGGTAAGCTCCCCTATGTCCTCTATCAGCACATAGTTCCTGGCATTGTGGTGGTCAATATCAGCATAGAAGGACTCAGCAGAGATGCTAGACATGGGACTAGAGGCCATGCTCCTCTCCTCTAGCCCCAGCCTTAAGTCCAAGTTGCCATACTTGCCCCCCAGGTGGGCCACCCCATAGCCACTCTCTGTGGAGGTTGGCACAATGAGCAGAGGCTGGTTGCGTATGACTTCATAGTTGGTGGTGATCTTAGGCTCCAGGTCAGACAGAGTGGTCTGTCGCTGCTTCCCCTGTTGCAAGAGCAGAGCATGTTGGTAGCTGCTAGGCTGAGCCTGGGCATGGGAGAGGGAGAGGGTCGGAACATTCTTGTAAGGAGACACCTGTTGGTGGTAGAGGGCCTGCTGCTGATATAGGCTCTGCTGGGTGAAGTGGCTGTTGGTTTGGGTCTGGGGGACATACTGGGCATAGTGGGAGTAGGGACTTGTTAGCGTGTTGTACTGGGAGTCAGCCTCTGTCTGTGAAGGGATGAATTGGTCAAACTCAGACTGGGGAGCTGTCCGGGGTCTCTCCAGACAATCACTCCTGGCTTCTCTGATGTTGCTGACCTCACTATCAGACATGTAGTCTCTCTCCTCAGCCACCCCCTGGAGATAGGCTCTCTCTCTCTTCTCTCTCTCCTTTAGCAAGGCCTCCTTACGCCGGTTGATACCCATCTCCAAGTACCTACAGTAATGAGGAAAAAGGGTGCATATCATTTTACATTTTAAATATGAATGATTCTATTAACATAACCATAGACGCAAATTATGTTCTGGGTGCTCACACAGTAGTACCTTTTACTATGTGTGAATGTGGAGAGGTCTCACTGAGTGATGTCGAGGCAGCCATTTAGCCCATAAGCTATCAGAGCGGAGAGGTGAGAGGTGCATCATGCAGATGAATTAGGAATAATGATTGTTTGACAGGGAAGGATTCAATTATATGGATTGTAATCCATCTACAACATGTGTATTCATTTAACCCTTGCATTACTGGTTAAATAATTGATGTCAAGGGGTCTGAATAAGTTCAAGCCTGTATCCTATATACTGTGTATGTTAAATCTGTAGGATCTTACCGCAGCTTGGCATCAATCTCCTTCTCCTCTTCGTCCAGTTCAGCCTGTTTCTTGCGGAGCTTAGAGGATTCTCTCTCCACCAGATCTAGCTCCTTATCAATGTCCTGCAGGATCTTGGCCCGGGCCATAGTTGTATTGCGGGCAAGACGACGGCGAGCAGAGTTGGTGCTGTAGCCCGACCGGCCTGTCAGAGAGTCATCCTCAGGAGGTGGGTCTGGTAGAGTCCGCTTTACTTTCTTACCTGTACCAGAGGGAGAGCCTCGGCCCTAGAACATAGGACAAAATTATAACTCTGTAATCATTAGGTGAAGATTAGACATGTTTAAGATTAAACGTAAAATGGAATTTGCAGAAGATTTCATAATACCGTTTTTGAATCAATTAACTTTTCTGTATGTTTTTGAGATCTATGGAACTATTTTAATCATTCTGAAACAATCATGAACACACAGTATGGTAGTTCTTATATTTGCAGCTAATATTCTGCAATGACTTACAGAGTAGCTGTCTGCATAGTATCCACCCATCCTGTCTTCGGTGGTAGGACTGAGGTATTTGGGGTCAGATAGACACTTCTGACCAGCCTTCAGCATCCGAGGGCCAGAGGAAAACCTGATTGGGTCAGCGCTCAGCATTCTCTGGCCTCCCACTGACTTTTTAGGGGACAGGGGGGAGACTTGGGAGTAGATAACTTTAGATTTAGAGGGGGCATCTGCCGTCAGGTGTGTGCTATAGCCCACCTCAATGGGTGTGTGCCTCCTGTCTGAGTCTGTCTGACAGCTCAGGCTGCCTCCTCTCTGGGAGTTCTCTGGGGCTGAGATGTGCTTGATGATTTCCACCTTAGTGTCCATCTGGACATTGGGTCGTTTGATAGTTCCAGAGTGGTCAGTCTGGACAGAGATCTCCGCCACAGTCTGGATAGCAATGCTAGAGACCTTGGAGCCATGTTTCCCATCACTGCTATGTTTTCGAGAGCGGCGTCGAGCCCTTGTGGGTGCATCCCACTCATCCTGGTCCTCATCGTCAGTCTGAGCACAGCTATCAGCATTTCTCTTGTTCCTCTTTCTCCTTCCCACATACTGCTTGTCTGCTGAGTCTTCATCATCTGTCTGGACTCCACTATCAATTATCCTCTTCCCTGTGTCCTGATCAGCCTGATTAGACCCAACTGGAAGCTTCTTAGCCAGCTGAAGGTGGTCCTGACCTTCCTCTAAATGGGTCCCAGTGGATGGAGTTGTAGACTCATCTTTGACAGGCCAGTACTGGCCACTATCCCCTACCCCTGCATACTTGGCATCTAGGAGGTTCCCTGTGGTTCCAGTGGTACTATAGTGCTCATCTAGCTGGCGCTGGAGTTGCAGTTGGAGCTGTTGGATCTGCTCCAGCTGCTCTTTCTGCTGGGCATAGGTCTCCTGCTGGGCCACCATGTGGGCATGGTGCTCCTCCTCTTGCTGCAAGAGGAGCTGCTGTTTCAGGGCCTGAAGCTCCTCAAGCTCCCGTTGGACCATCAGCTGCTCCTGTTCGCGGTAACGCTGGATCTCCTGCCTCTCCCACTCTAGCTCTTCAGCAAGACATAGCTGCTTAAGCTTCTCCAGCTCCAGGAACTCCCTCTCCATCTGATACTGGGCCATCTTAGTGTTGTCCAGGCCAGGGAATATAGGGGAGGAGGCTAAAGCATCCAGAGAGGCGGCGATTGCTTCCAGGGTGGTGTCTGAGTACATGTCAGGGTAGCCTGTTATGATGTCAGCCAAAGCTGTGGGTAGAAGCTCCTTAGGCAGCCCTGTGTCAAAAGGAATGATCTGACCTGGGTCTGTAGTGGGAATGAAGCCATAGGGGTGCGGCAATGGCTGGTTCTGAGCCATTGTTGTAGGTGGTAAGGTGGTGCTAAAGATAGAGCCTGGCTGAGTGGTAATAGCATAAGTAGATGGGACTGGGGCTGCTACAGAGGAGTACACTATTCCATCTGAGGTTCGTAGAACACTATTTACACCAAACCCAGCTGCAGGGACCTGGTAGTATGGAGCAGTTGTCATCCCAGAGTAGGCTCCAGCAGCGTTGCTGGTGTAGTCTAGAGCTTTACCTGCCATAATGAATAAAAAAATACAGGTTTTAGTTGATAAAATGTATTGGATATGGATATATAAAAGTGAAGGTCATGCACTTTGGATTAGAAAATAACCCCATTACACATGCATATCTGCAGTCATTTTGGCTAGCATGATGCAAAACCAAAGTATTGAGGGAGAACACGCAGGCATACACATGCATCTGTATGAAAACAAAAGAGAGAAAGAAAAAATAAGCACATATTAATATTTAACTATGGAAACATGCAAATTAAACAATTAAGTAAATCATATTTTGAAACAAATTGTGATATTAAAGAGGATTGAAATTTCCCATGGATGATTAAACATAAAGGGAAAAACACCACATATGGCTTAAGAAAGCAAAGCATTCAACTATAAATATGTAATTATTGCTGAAGTGGGAATGGAGCAGGCACTTTGTAATTCAAGGTTTAAAATCTCTCTACAAAAGGCCATAAAGCAAGCACAGAACACAGTAAAACAAAGGCCCTACAAACATGCAGAAACTCTCCAATACTCACCAGCAGAAAGATTTGCAGCTGTGAGGTCTATAGCTCCATCTGAAGATCCATTGAGATAGTCATAGTCATTCTTGGGCTCATAGGGGAACAGTCCTGCCTCTGCCAGGTTGGTCTCAGACATTGAGGCTTTGATACCATTCATGCCTTTGATACCATACACTCCAGCATTATCATATTGGTAGTGGTCATCTCTATAGCCAAAGTGGTTGTCAGGCTGGGTGGTGACTGGGGGCTGTGTTCTGCAGCTTCCTGTGAATGGTAGCTTGTAGATGACATCACAGCAGACACTCCTCCTACCAGCTGTCAGATCGACTGGAGTGCCATCATCCTCCACCACAGTGGTAACCACTCCTGGGCTTGTGCCAGACAAAGCTACCATGGCCCTCATTGGTCTGTAGTTGGACAGATCCATGGCCCCCATGGCCTCTAATGAGAGGACGGGACCTCCGTTGGTGATAGCTGCTGGGGCCAAAGTCACTGGCTGTTTCCCTCCTGGGGAGGCGAGAACTCCAAAAGAAAGATTAATGGGTATTTCTTGAGCCGTGGATGCTACAGCACTGATTACGGGCTTGGAGTTCACAGGCCTGTATACAATCTGTGCTAGAGGTTCGAATGGTTTGTATGTGGTGAGCGGCAGAGGCAATGAGGTAACATGGCCCTGCAGATCTAGAGGTTTCTCTGCTGGAATGTTGTTGTATGAGGCAATTGTGGCTGTGCAGGTGACTATTGTGATGCTATCAGTGACAACAGACAGTGTGGTAGCAGGGGTGATCTCTGCACTAAGGTTCACTATCTCAGGCTGCACTGCTGTGATTTGCCGCCCACTATAGTCACTGGAAAAAGACTGTCGACATGACTCAGGGGGTGTCAGGTCCATGCCATTGTCAGTCATCTTTACACCAACCTTCATGGTACGTAAATCAATAACATCACTGGGATAGATTATCTTCCCATTCTGTTTTGGCAGGGGTTGGACTTTAGCAATGTCTGGTTGTATAGTGATTGCTACACTGGGTGGAGGGACCTGTGGTAGCCTTTCATGGACCACAGACACAGTGGTCCTCTGGACCTCAGTGGTGACCACCTGAGTGACCAGACTTGGCAGGCTTTCAGGAGGCTGACCTGAGGTGGAGATGGAAGAGGAGTACATGTGACTCATACTGGAGACCACCTTCTCTGGTCCACAAATCTCCTGGCTCTCAATGGACTCCTGCTGTATTTTTGTGATGGTGACTGGAGCCACAGATACAGACTGTGGAATGTCCTGGATAGTGGGTACGGAGGTTCTCCTGGTATAAGGATCAGTGGTTATTATCTCCAGAGGGCTATCATATTCTGCTGAATACGTTAATAACTGTGGTTGTTCTACTGCTGAAGTAACAGACCCGCTCCTGTAGGGGACTTGGGCAGCATAAACATCTGTAGGAACTTCCTTTTCAGCTGTTATGTTTATTATCTGTGCCACTGGGAATGGCTGTTGCATGGTTATGGATTCCCTTCTGGTGGTAACAAAGGCCTCAGTTGTAACCACCTGTGTGGGTGTTTCATACTCTGAGGGATAGGTACATATCTCACCAGTTGTGTATGTTGGCTGCACTATGGAAGATATAGATGCTCTCCTCCTAGTAGTGGTGGCCTCAGTTGTAATAACCCCAACTGGCATCTCATACTGTGGTGGGAAAGCCATCACCCCAGCCACTGCCTGAGGCTGCATCACTGCTGATGGTATTGAAGCTCTTCTTACAATAGCCTCTGTTGTTGTAACATCTGTGGGTGTTTCATGCTCAGGCTGCATTGCAATGACCTCCACTAGAGACATTGACTGTGGCGTAACTGAGGGCATAGGTGCGCCATAGACCTGTGGGATGTAAGTAATAGTAGGTATTTCTGGCTGCACTAGCATTTGTGTGACTTCCATCACAACAGGTGATGGTGTTACTTCAGCAACTGTAGGAGTTGGTGTTATCTTAGCAACTGTAGTTACTGGTGTCACCTTAGCCACTTCAGGTATTGGGGTAACTTCTGCAATTACAGGTGGAGGATGAAGCACTGTTGGTACTGTTGGTACTGCTGGTATTCCAACAAGAGTGTCAGTTGTAATAACCTCTGTAGGTGTTTCATACTTTGTAGGGAGGGTGACCACTTCAGCTGCAGGAAGTGTTTGCTGCATAGGTGGCTGCTGTATCACTTCATGCAAAGCTTGTATTGGCTGAACAGCTTGTCGTACTGATGGTATTTCAGCAACAGTGTCAGTGTTGTTGAACCCTGTAGGCATCACCTGCTCTGCAGAGAAGGTCACCACTGGGAGTGGCTGTTGTACAATAATTTGCTGAAGCACTATTGGTATTGGTATTCTTATACTAACTGCCTCAGTGGTAATGACTTCCGTATGCATATCCTGTTCTTTTTGTAGCATTACAACTTCATGTCCAGCATGTAGAGGCAGGACAGTTGAGGAGACTGAAGCTGTCCTATCTTGGGCAACTGTTGCTTCTGAAGGTATCTCAGGCTGTAGCGGTATGGTAACAACTTCTGTCAAAGGATGTGGTTGTACAATTTCAGTTGGTATTGGGGCCTGAGGAACTGGTGCTTCAGCTGAAACCTCTGGTGGCATTGTTATGACCTCTGACACTGTTTGTGGATGTGGAGCAACAGATGGTATAGATGGTCTTCTAGTTGTGACTTGGACAGCAAGTGGTTGAATAGGAACCTCTGGCTCTGGAGGTATTGTGATGACTTCAGACACTGGGGGAGGTGGCTGGGCAGCTGGCAGTGTTGGCTGAGCAATTGGTTGTTGATGGGCTACTGGAGGTACATATGGTTTCTTGATTGGAAGAGGTACACTATATGCCAGAATGGGTGCGTCCTGACCTGATGACACTGTCATGACATCAGCCACAGATAGTGGCGGGTGCACTACTGAAGGCATGGAGTCTCTCCTTGTTTGGGCTTTAGTAACAATTGTCTCAGAGGGTGTCACTTGCTCTACTGCCACAGTTGGAGCTACAGCTATTGGGGGTGGATGCCTTACTGTGGGGACTGATGCGCTCCTAACTGTAGCCTGGGCTGAGAATGCCTCAGTGGGTGCTTTCTGCTCTGAAGGCGTGGTCCGTATCCCTGTCACCTTTGTGGATGGGATGGAGCCTTGTCTGATGGGTGCCTGGACTGTTATGCCCTCTGTTGGTGAGCCAGGCTCAGATGGCAGGGTTATCACCACATAGGTTTGCAAACATTTAGCATGTCTAGGAGACAAAGGAGACTTGGGAGATGTTGCACTCAGCTTAGACTCCACAGGTCGGGTCAGACTCAGTGACAGAGCATTTGGAGGTTCCCTGGTCCTGGGCAGTGTCACAGCTTTGGGAGCCACAGGAGGAGGAGGTGGTTTGACACTCTCCCCTGGTTTGTGGCTGAAAACCAGTCCAGCTGGAATGGATACAGGCTTAGGTGGTATGGGTGGAGGAGGCTTGACTGCTTGACTAGGGCCGGTTGTTGTAGCTTGTGCTACTGTTGCTGTAGAAAATGTCACAGCAGTGGGAACTGATGATGAAATGGAAACAGGTGGCTTTGGATGAATAGCTGGCTTGGGTAAAGTGGTGGGTGGAGGTGGAGGTGTATCTGCTACAGGTATTTCTACTGTATCTGCAACTCTTGTCACCACCATGGGTTTAGGAGGAACCGGTGGAGCTGAGGCTACAACCGGCACTGCTGACACGATAGTGGATACTGAGGCTGTATATGTGCTTGATACGCCAGTAGCAGCAGTGGGAAAAGGAGACACACTGACAACAACAGGGCCTGCAGCTATCTGACTGCCTTGTGTCAAAGCAGTGGTAGCTCCTGACACTGTGCTAGCTATATCTTGTGTAGTTTGGCCAAGCATAGATATGTTTTCCACACTGGGCACTATGATGACTACATGCCCTTGTCTGGTTGGGGTCACCACTTGAGGTATAGCAGCACTATCAGGTCGCATGTCCTCCATTCTTGGCTGTATATCCACAACTACAGACTGCATTGGCTGGTCAGACACTGTAGTTCCCATAGCTATGGTAGTGGTCATAGTAGGGGAGACAGGTTGGACAGCTCTGACAAGCGAGGACTCTGTGGTACTCTCAGACAGTGAAACTGAAGTAGATCGAGGTGGAGGGGGAGGTGGGACTTTCTTTTTGACTACTGTAGTTGATGCTGAGTGTACCACTGTGGCCTGAGCTTGAGCTGGGGTAGTTACCAGAGCAGAGACTGGTAGTGGGGCTTGTGCTGAGATAGGAGATGTAGTTGAAACCAGGTCAGGCATATGGACTATGACTGGACCAGGACATGAGGCAGGAGTGACAGGAGCAACAACAACTTGGGCTGGAGTTGGAGTTGGACCTGCTGCTGGTGCTGCAACAGGTGTAGCGGTGACTGGGGCTGTGGGTTGAGCTGAGATTACAACAGGTGCTGGACTTGGTGCTGAGACCTGCATAGCAGCTGGAGCCTCAGCAGGCATCTGAGATGGAGATGAAACCAAGTCTGGCATTTGAACCACAATAGGTACAGAGGTGGATGTCTGGACTGGGGCTGGAGTTGGGGCTCCAGCTGCAGGAGCTTTTACTGGAACTGGTGCAGCTGTTTGAGCTTTGGTTGGATCAGCCACCACATCGGGTATTGTAACTACAACTGTGGCTGGAGTAGGAGCAGAGACTGAGCCCTGAGTAGGAGGAACAGTTGCAATTACAACAATTGATGGTGGAGAGATGTCAGCTGGTGGCTGGGTTACAACTGAAGTTGGTGGTGTTGGTGTAGACAGTGGGGTTGATTCTGATGAAAGAGGTGTTTGAGCCTGGAATGAGGAGGAAGATGTAGCATTGGAGGCTAAACTGGAATCTGGAGTTCCTGGTGAAGTTGGAGGGGATACTGGTGATACTGGGGGAGGTGTAGTGGTTAGTTCTGGGGCTGAAATTGGAGTTGGAATAGGTTTCAGCTCTGGAACTTCACACACCACACTGATAGGCTCCATATCAGCAGTTTCAGACCACAGTGGGCTAATGGTTGGCTCCTCCTTAGTGTCAGACTCATCGCTGGGAGTAATGTCAGAAGAAATACCAACACCATACTCCTCTGCAAGACTGTCATCATCTTCCTCTGCAGATGAACACTGGGTAATCTTGAGGTCTGGTATGGGGAACAGCGACCTTGTGAGGGCAGGATCTTGAGGAACCATTGGCCTAACAAAACCTATAGATCCACTTGGAGTACTGGGAACAAAAGCCACCTCAGCACGCTTAGGAGGTTCAGAGGGACGTGGTGGAGCTGGCCGTTTCTTTTTATTCACTGGCATTTCACTGGAAGTTTCGGTGCCTGGCATATGCGTATCAGTTTCTCCAGTAAAGGATGCCTCTTCCATAGGTATGGTCACCACACAGGTCTCAGCGACCGAGGATGGCACAGCGACTGAAGCCCCTGATGGTGAAGATTCCATGGCAGTCTGGGCCTGTTGAAACTCTTGCTCTATCATCATCAGTTCTCTCTTCTTCCGCATCATCTCCTCATAAACCTCCTCTGGAGATCTGAGTTTCTTCACAGATTCAGAGCCAGTGTCCCTACTGGGTTGCATGTGTTGAGCTTCATTTATCTTAATTTCAGGCTCCTCAACTAAGGACTCATAAAGATAGTCTTCTATTGCCATTCCTCCATAGAGTGGCTCGATATCAGGAGGACTCTCCCCTGGAATAGCTTTAGTCATCTGAATAATCTCCTCATATGCTTCTTCAGCACTTTTTAATGGTTTTGTCAAAGTACCCTTCTCTTCAAATGGATCAGAAGGAAAATATGGTATCACTGTTGGTGAAGGCTTACTTCCCCTCTGTACAGCTTGCCTAGACTCTAGTTCTGATTCCATACTGGCAGAGTACTCAGAGCCAGATGTTATATTGCCTTCCTCCATCATCTTGGCTTGTCTCAGCTCCTCTGTGGGGGAAGTATCCTCAATTGGAGACAGGTTACTAGGTGAGGGAAGTGGTTGGCCTTGTCTTCTCTGTGCCATAAGTTCATTCTTGTCTCTCCTAGACTTCTTGGAGCTCCTCTTCTCTGGCTGGTCACCATCTTTCAAAGTTCCTTGTTCTCTCAAGACTTCCTCTTCCTCCCTCATATTCTCCTCCTCAGATGAGTCTTCAGTGGTGGGGAGATGCTGGCCTGGCTGCCTGTGCTTAGCTTTGCGATGCTGTTTGTCCCCACTGGCTTTCTTGTGACTGGAGCTGCTGTCACTGTCCTCCTCCAGAGATGAGGCTGATGTGAGTGAAGATCCTGGAGTGAAGCTAGATGCCTGAACACTAGATGATCCCTTTGACAGAGATTCAGTGATGCTCTCTACCTCTTCATCAGTGCTTTGTCTCTGTCTTACAGCTGGAATAGCTTTCTTGAAAATAGTGGTGGTCACAGTTTCAGGACCATCTTGAGTGGTTGTAGTTACCGTCTTTGGGAGGGATTTTCTCTTTGCTGGGGTGTCTTCATTATCTGTGCTACCTTTTCTTGACAGTGACTTCGCTGTCACTGAAGCATTATCCAGCTCAGCCTCCTTGATAGATTCCTCGTATGTCAATTTCTTCTCTTTCTCATCTTCTGAGAGAGACATTTCTTCTTCACCACCCATACCCATGATCTGCTTGCGGATGAACTCTTCATCTTCCATAGAAGAGTCAGCACTTTCAGTTTTGATGTCCTCACTGCTGGATGAGACAGTGCTAACCTTCAGCCTCCTCCTCTGGACCTGAGGTGAGGGTGTGGGGGTGAGTTCACTTTCACTGCTCTCCTCCATTGCTTGCAAACTCAGGCACCTCCTCTCACCTTTAATCTCCTCCTTCACTGGCATTGTTGTATCCTTTATAGTAGTATCACTGACCTCCTGCACATCCTTCAATTCTTGTGATATGGGTAAAATCTGGGGTTGATCTTCATCATTGGGCTCTTCTGCCTTGGCTTTAGCCTCAAGCTCTGTCACAGAAACAACTGTGTTCTCCAATTTGATTGGTTGACTAGCTGTGACCTGGGCAGTAGGGAGGGAGGCCTTCCTCACTTTCATAGGGTCCTTTTCGGTTTCATCTTGCTCCTAAAAGAGGATAGAAAACAAGGTAACAGTAAGTCCCCCACAAATGATGCAGACCCCATCTGGGCCAAACAGTAACAAATATGTCACCTTGTTTTGACCTGTAATTGTAGCATGCCCCTTGGGCCATTTAAAGTAATTTAAAAAATCCTGGAACGCAGTGGGGAGATGCATAATTTCCCCAAGTTTCATCAATATCAGATCAATGGTATCTGACATATTGCCTTTGACACATGGACGAACAAACAAAAGATGTAGCGCCCCCATTGGGTTACTCAGTGTAATTTTTTAAATACTGAAATACAGTGGTGAGATGCATCATTCCCCCAAGTTTTGTCAGTGGTGCCTGAGATATCGTGCCTGATGAATGGATGAACAAAGAAACAATGTAGCACACCCTTGGGCTAATCGGTATAATTTTGAAAATGCCAGAACACAATGGTGAGATGCATTGTTGTCTGAAATATCGCATGTGATGGATGGATGGACGGACAAAGGAACAAATGAACGGATGAGTGACTTTGAAAAACGTACAATCTGTAATAACCTATTGTCATTTAATAATATGTAATGAATAATATGCAACATCATGTTCTGCTATTGAAATAATGCTTGATGCAGAACCTCGACAGAGTGCACTGTTTTTCAACAACAGGACAACTACTGTAAGAGCAAATTTAGGCAAAGGCCATTTATATAAGGGTTGCTTGCCAAAGTGGAAGAAAAAGAAAAAAAGAAAAAAGAAAAGAAAGATAGTTCACTCTCTGAACTTTGTTTTATTGCTAATGGACAGCCACTTCAGCCTCTCTCAGGAGAATGGTTATAATGTTTTGATACATTTTTGCTAATCAAATATGGGAATGTGGGAAATGTGGGAGTTTCCAAACCAAATAATCTGCAACCATGAACCCGAACCCTCTTTTGATTAGATGTATCTTGTTCTAACAAGGGTGCATGCTGATTATATTTTTTTGCTGGTTTGGTGCATTTTGCAGGCAGGGTATTCTAATTGCTTGTAGGAAAGAGTTGCACACTAGCTGGTTACATTACTTTGAAATAGGGGATGCTTAAGACTTAATCACATGGGATACACATAGTGGGTAAGCTATGTAGCCAAAAATACATTTGGAATGTGTTTAGGAATTAAATGCTTAACTACTTCAAAGTCATCTTGTTATAGAAATGTAATACAGACCCATCCAGCCAATCAGAACTGTACATTCACCTATTGTCATAATTAAGTTAGTGATCTATTGTGTTTAATTTTCAAGCCATTCTTACCTGTATGATGATTTTCTTAGTGATTGTTGGTTGTGGCTCTGGAGATGAGGTGACTTCAACAACCTTTTCAACCAACATTGCAGCCACTTCCTTGCTATCAGCTGCAGTGACTGGTGGTTTGACTGGCTCTAGTTCCACCACTGGCTGTGGTTCCTGTGGCTTTGGTTTCACCTCAACTGGCTTCTGTAATGGTTTTGTTGGCTCTATCAGTTTGATATGGTCATCAGGCTGTACTTCCTTAACAAGCCTCTCTGGGGCAGATAATTCTGCTGGGACAGAGGCAGCTGCAGCTACACCTTCATCAGCCTTGGCGTTTGGGGGCTCCGTTTTGGGCTCTTCAGCTTTGGGCTCTTCAGCTTTGGGAACCTCTGTCACATGCAGCTTCATTTTCACTGCCTCTTCCTTATCTTCCACTGTGGGGACACCTGTCTTTGGGACTTCAACCTTTGGCTTCTCTGTTGTCTTTTGCACAGGGGCCATGGTGGGTGTGTTGGGCTCTGCTGTGGCTGCTGTTGAAGGCTGGCTCTCTGCTTTGATAGGTGCTGCCTTTGCTTTTGTGGGTGCGAGTGTGGTCTCGGGCTCAATCTTGGTTGGAGCTGCTATAGGCTGGGGTTCCATCTTGACAGATGCAGCTGTGGGTTCCGTTTTTGTGGGTGCATGTGTGGGCTCTGCCTTGGTGGGAGCAGATGTAGGCTCCACCTTTGTGGGCACAGGTGTGGGTTCTGCCTTGGTGGGAGCAGGTGTGGGCTCTGCCTTGGTGGGAGCAGATGTAGGCTCCACCTTTGTGGGCACAGGTGTGGGTTCTGCCTTGGTGGGAGCAGGTGTGGGCTCTGCCTTTGTGGGTGCAGGTGTGGGCTGGGTCTCAGGCTTGGCAGGTATGGGTGAAGGCTGGGACATTTTTCCTGAGTCTCCCAGCTGTCCCAACAAAGCCCTCTGAGTCTGGCAGTTCAGACAAAGCCATTCCTTCTGTAATCACACAAACATACAGCTGGTTAGGAAACACACTATACCAAGAAAAATTGAAATCTTAAAATTGAAATGACATGTAGGTGAAATGTTTGTTTTCAAAGAAAAATAAAAGCAACACTAACAGCCTAATCTTATCTATATTGAGGCAATGAGTTATTGCAGCGTGGTGTAGTGAATAAAAATGCACAGTTTTCACATTTGTATTACTAGAGAGGCTATCTAAGGCCATCATCCACTGGTTATAGACAACAAAGACAGGGCAATGCAGATTAATACCATAGCACTCAAAGTAACATACATTTTATCTTCATCCAGCGCTATCTTTACCTGGCAATCCAAACATCCAAAGCATTTGAAGAAAAGGAAGGTTCAACATCCTAAACATTTTCTATGGAATTCTGTGGTCCCCAATATTAACATGCTCACCGATATTAAGCTACAACTTATGACACTCGTGAGCTAGCAAAGAGAAAATGCTTACCTTGCAAAAGAGCTAATCACATTTTACAGGCAATGTTATTACTTTGAATATTGAATCCTCTGAATAAACATTTAATATCACATCTAAGCCCCATTTAGATTGGACAGTTTAGGAGGAGGAAAAAGCGTTATCTGTCAATAGATAAAGCAGTGTGCCTGTACTAGCATCTTAGCAGACCAAATCACAGCAATGCGCCTGCCTCTGCAGAGCCAGGGAGAGGAGTTCTGATACACAGGGCAGAGGAGGAGATTACATCGCACACATATCCTGTTTATTAAACAACGCTAAGTTTTAATTTCTGTACGTGTGAGATATTAGGATCTACACACATTTTAGACATACTCATGGAACCACATGGGCCACACGTGCACACTGAAATGTTCATGCACCTTATACACAGGACAAGTATCTGGATGTGTCACTGCACATGCACACACACACACCACTTTTTTCTTTGAGATTAGTGGTGGTTCAGAATCCAATGACGTAAATGAATAATATTTCATGGGCACATGTGCTGACTAGAGCTTTTGTGAGTGATGTAATCTACCCTCTGTCATACCCTGGCTTAGGCCTGCATTTACAATCCAGCTGTGCTGGGGATCTCATCTCTGTTCCCAGAAACAAGCCTTAAATATCTACACTGCCATGACCTGTCGTGACAATACTCCTAAACAGGAAAGAAGACAAGGCCAAAGGGAACATCTGAATATCTTTGGTCAAAACTGGCAAAAACCATCACTTGTAGTCAACGGTGATTTACAATCTCTCTATTTCTCTCCTCCTAAGGATTATTTTATATTTTCTAACCTTTAACAAGGCCGTTTCATCACAGACATGGAGCTGACTGAGAGATTAAATATTTCAGAAAGCACAACAAAGCATCTCAGCATAAGGCCACCACACACACAATTGTATGATTTGGAAGAGGAAATTATGATAGCAACATATACATGTAGTGTTTTTGTGAGAGGCTGAAAATATAAATACTCTCACTCTATCCTGAGACTGTGGGCAGCAGCAACACTGCAAGACAGTAGCACAATTAGCTCCGTTGCTGTAAATGGCTTTCACCACTGAGGTCTGTTCAAAGCAAACAGAATTACAAAAGAAAAATAGTATACGCAGTCTTTCATAAATAAAGTGGTAATTCACGCAAACACTTCTTGACCTGGCAGACTAAACTGATAGTGATGTATCCTCCAACAATTTTGACAAGTTCTAGAATTTGTATTGTGCTTGGTTCAGTCAATAATCTGATAATCTTATTTTTTCCCAAAAAAGAATGAACAGAGCCTCAGCAGCATTGCACATGATGCTCACAATCATGTAAACCATTAAACAATGCAAGCCTCGATTTCGTGTGATTCAAATCAAGCTCTGCTTCACTGAGATGATTAAGTCTTTGGAGTTGGACAAAAACGAAGCTATATGAGCACAAATAAAAGTTCTATCTTACTGAAGGTCAATTACTCTTCTCAGTCAACCCTGCTATGGAGGATTGAAACCCAATACACTGTCATACTTCACATTCAAGTTCATCTAGATAACAGCGTAACTCATAAACCAAACCTCATAAACAGTTCAGATAGAGTTGATTATCAATCAAGGTTCATCTCTTGGATGTGTAGACTAAGAATTTGTGAAATGGTTAATAGATAAAACTGTCAGCCCCAATAACATCTGTCAATAGTACTGCTTCCCCCATCCCTCCCTCTCCTCCTCCTCCTTTGTCATGCTTGTAGGGTGTAATCACAGCTAACAAGAAAACTGCTCCTGTCTCATACATATGCTGATCAGCAAAGTCTTGTCACCACTGAGGCCAATCAGGCAATTCATTGGTAATCAGAAACTCCAACACTTTTCTGATCACCTTATACAGCCAGCATAATGGCCTTATCAGAGGCAGCTCATGTGCACTGATGCCAACTCTACAGCTACATTTAATGATACCAGTATATTGCCATTTTAGATGAAAAGCTATTTCAAAATCTATCTTTATTTTGTCTTTATTGTTGAAAGCTTATGCATTCATAACCATACTATGTGATAATGTTAATTGAGAAAACAAAATATCAATCACTCATTGCTTCCATAATAGATGCCAGTGTAACTGGATGTGAAATTAAATAATTTTCCTAATTCCTCGAAAGACACTGCTGTGTAAATAACCATATTATAATTACAGTAGGTACTGACAGTCTTAACATGTCTATCACCAATAATTGCTTCACAGCTCTCACTAACTACATGAAACAGTGATTAACCTTAACGCTTTTTCATTTCTAGACAGTGAAAATAATTACATACGGAATTACATACTGAAAATAACATAGCAACATTACTCAGCTTGTTTAGGAACCTACTTTGCATAACTCATTAAAACCCAACATTTTGGCCTTTTTTTCAACATTCAACTTCTGATTCTCGCTAACGGGACAGACTTGAATGGAACCATCAGTAAAGAATGAGAGAGAAAGATCAAACAGCAGTGTTCACAGATGGCTGAGCCATGGCCGTACGTTCCTGAGTTCTTCTGCAGTACCTGGTCTCTTTTCCCTCTGCCCCTGTCTAAATATGGCTCAGGTGACCAACCATGTATTCATCCACTGCCCACCACATTCACATGTATACAGAGAAAGAAGTCCCTGGTAGTTCAAAACAACATGCTATTTTTGTATCATATTTTGTATTAATTTGACCAATCTCCTACACAAAAGTGCCAGACTTAGCCGCATATCATTTAATTACCAACCATTTTGGTTTAGAGCTGCAACAAGTTTTGACTTTCTCACTTAATGCAAGTCGTCTACTATCACTCAACATACAGCAGTGTATGCTAAAGCATTAGCATGGAGTACTGGAGTGAACAATCCACCAGGGACACATGGATGATGTCTATGTTCTCATCATTTAACAGGTAAGTTGATGGGCCAATCTCCCAAAAAAATTGGTGTATTGCTTTAAATTGTTGTATTCCCATTAAATACTGTGTGGCACTTATATTTTTATTACCATAACATTAAGTTATTTTGCAACAACAGAGCCTTGGAATGGCCATCAAACAACTACTGTATGAGTATCTATTGAAGGAAGGTGCAATCTGTTCACAATATGGAAAAAGCCTTGATGAGGATGATAAATAATATGTATAGTATCTCTCTCTCTCTCTCTCCTCTATGCTCTAATCTTGCATCTGTTAACATATTTCACTTGCTAATATATAATATGAATGCAAAAATAATCTTAGTCAAAAAAGCGTCCCAATCCCATCACATTCCCCATACAGCCCCAGTCGCCGCCTTACAGCCAATCCGTCTTGGAGCCATGCCTCAGAGCCACAAAGTCTGGAAAGTCGCCATCATCCCTTTGTCTAATTAAATCTGTTTTATGAGTAAAGAGCAAGAGCCCCAAGCAGAGAGCTGTGGGAGAGACTGCTCACCATGATTAGCCTGCGAGCTGGATTACCGGACCTTCACCATGACAGCAGTCAGGAAGTTGTGCTGCTTACACACAGGCATGCTGCATAAAGCTGGATCTGCTGAGCTATATACAACATTGCCCAGTTCAGGCACGTAGCCCCCAAAATCCCCATGTCTGTCCGAAATTGCAACAATAATTATGTTACAGGCAACAGAAGCATCCTGCAGTGTTTCCCATACAGAGAGCCTGCCGTTGTGAAAACTAAAGTGAAAGTTAACATTCTGCAATTTGCTCCAAACTGGCATGTGATAGTAACGGTATTTGTAAACAGTAACACTTTTTAATCGGAGATTCATAACATTGCTCAACGCTGCTGTTACTGTAGGTAGACAAGTAATTAATCCTATTGAAAAAAGTTAATTGGCAACCTGTGGGAAACACTGCGCATGCACCTTCACTACCTAACTTTACACTCGCTCTGTTGACTCAGTCAGTGACAGCAGGTAGTAAAAGTACAAGAGTTTGTAGAAGAGTAGAAGTATAGAAGTTTGCACTTGGTATTTCTTTTTCTGTTATTTATTATTAGTACTGTAACTGTTATTATAAAATTATTGTAGTTGGGTTAGGTTTTATTTATTATGTAAATGTGTTATGTACATTTGTTAAGTGTTTT
>OMLI01018073.1:0-20167 GCA_900302605.1 Rondeletia loricata
TGTAACCAACAATATAGCATTCAACTACATGGTAAAAATAAAGCATAAATGTTGGACTTCTCATGACAGAGAGGGAAATAAAGAGAGAGAGAGAGAGAGAGAGAGAGAGAGAGAGAGAGAGAGAGAGAGACAGAGAGAGAGAGAGAGAGAGAGAGAGAGACAGAGAGAGAGAGAGAGACAGAGAGAGACAGAGAGAGACAGAGAGAGAGAGAAATAGAGAGAGAGAGAGAGAGAGAGAGAGAGAGAGAGGAATTTCAGTTATTTGGTGCTCAGATATGTCTGTTCACCTCTGAAGTATATTGCCTTCTGAAATCAGGGTGACTACATCAATTGTTAATTGGACTTTTAAGGGCAGCGGCCGCGTCGACGTGTTTATGAGTGAGGGCTATGTTTAGTCTGAAATCCCCCTTGTTTGGTAGAGCACAAATAAAAGCTACTCAGCCTTTCAAAGGTACATTGGTTTTGTCACCAGTGGGCCAAACATGTCACCAATTAACACATCAGCCCTTATTTAGAGTGACATGTAGAATTGGGGCCTCTAACTTTCCAGCTCCCCATACAGTCTTTTTAACAAGTTAGTCCTGGCGTAGTTTTTCATCATGTGAGTGAGATTTTACTGAAACCACCTTTACCAGACAAGTATGCCAGTGTTTGACCCTCTGGATCATTTACAGTTTCAAATAAAGCATAGTTGTCCACTGCCTTTTAGATCTCAACATAGTGTCCTGTCCTGGCTGCTCTCGCATCATAATAACAGTCTATTGACCTCTATTTATATTTGGATTATTATGGCTGTATCTCATTTGTTAATGGAAGGATTCAGTGCCCATCTATCGTGAAAACCATGGCATTGCTGTTGCTCAAGTCTTTGCACGCTATCTGGTTCGAGGGTGTTGCTGGACTCTCATTTGGACTCTCTTACTTTTTTCTTTTTGATCTGCCTTTGTTATCTCACACTTCAAACAAAAGTCACTCTCCCCCCCAAAACATTGTCTAAGAGCAACTAAGACCCTGCTGCTTTCATTTCTCTTGTAGTCTCCCCCTCCCTCTTACTCTCAACGCACGGAATACAGATTATCAGCGGCGCATCCCTTTGTTGTTGCATGGAGGGGATGGGGGTATTTGAGTTAGATCTGCTGGATAACATTCGGAGCGCCCAGATTCCATTTCACGCAAGGCTCTTTCATGCTGACGGTGTTGCTCATGCCGGGATGCTGATATGTTGATGATGATTTGGGGAAAGTTTGAACGGAAAAACCTGAAACTCACCGACTCCAATGTACTACTCTTGCTTAAGTAAGACGAAAGCTTATAAATATGATGCCAAAATGAATATGAATTATCGCCTGCTTTATAGCACATATATCATGTAGTTCATGTCTATCTAGTTCACTTTTCCCCTTGCATAGGCTCCCAGGCTGTCTGCCTTCCCATCTATCTGTCTGTTGAGACTCTTTCCTGCAGACAGACAGCTCAGGGATGTTGCTTTTTATGGCATGATGGACTGGCCTTATCGGTGGCCATTCTGGCAAAGCTGACAGACTGAAGGGGGAGATCTGATCTGGGTTTTGTTTTGATTACCTCAGACTTCAGTCTGTGAGTGAGTTGGGTGGAGTCCAGACCTAACGTCCAGAGAAGAGACGACACGCTATGGCTACAGGTTATCATCTCCCCTCAGTCACGCATGACCCACCTTGGCACTGACGCCTGCACCTGTCGCCATGGTTACGGCTCCAGACTGCCTGCATGTTGCGGTGCATGCCGGTAGCATTTTGCATCTAGACAAGGAGAAAAAAATGGTTGCCTGGCAAATATATTTGATCACTCGTCTGTTTACCCATTTCATTAATGAAAATTATTTAGTTCGCTTTGTATTAGACTGTTCCATATTGACCTAAACATTTGTATTTGTTGACAGCATGTAGTTTTCAGTTAGCCTACAAATCATCTTACAAACACACTATGACATAGTGACATAGAAGAGGACCAGATTGAATATACAGTTATCAATCACAAAACAAATAATTCAGCTTGAGAGGACAATAATTGCAATCCTGGTTTCATCAATCAATGGAGCCAGAGAGATCAAAGGAATTATGAATGCCTTGTGCACAACAATGTGTATCTTCCTCTTTGCTTGTGAAAGCAGGAAAAAGCATTTTTGGTAAATTGGAGACTGGTAGACAATTAAATATAATGTATACAAATATTAAGAATATTTTTACTGGCCACTCGGGTGCCACAATCTAATGTAACAACTTTTTTGGGGACAATATCAACTGGCTAGTGACTGTGAGGAGCCACAGCCTGGGCTACTACAGTATCTGCTGTGTTCTGAGGCCCACACCACTAGCCTCACATTGCATAAACCAGTGCAGTCTCACCTCCACGTGTAAACCCATTTAAAGCAATATTTACAACATCTGAACTACATCTCCAAATGAAGATCATTCATTTTGGATTACTTTAAACAGTGTTTATCAAGTGTTTACAAGAAGAGAGAGAGGGCTCTTTAGTGCTATATACGGCATCCGTGAATGCATTTGTCCTCAGGGTATTCTAAGATAAAAGTTAATAATAGCTGTTATTAATAAATCTCTCATGTCCTCCTGTTAACATAAATAGGATATTTGGCTGTGGGCGACTGGCACGACTGGTAGCATAATACACCACAATAAAAGAGGATGAAACTTACCAGATAATGAAGGACTACACTACATCAAGACTAGTCTCAGCCCAAGGAATGCTCATGTCTTGTGTATTCCAACTTTCCCCACAGAGAACGAAGCAGCCCAGGCTCATTTCTCAAAGCAGAGGAGACTTATCCCACACTTATAACAGAGCTCATCCATCTCCTGCTATCAGGACGTGCCTTGGTGAGGAGCAAAAGCAAAGCAGCTCATAGCAATCCAGAATGAGCTCACATACAGTAAAGCATCATGGGAATACACATGCTCTGTGCACTTCATAAGCTTTTCCCTCTTCTGGCAACACTAACAAATGAGCTTCATGGAGAACTCATCACACTCAACACGACAATGCCAATAAAACAGATTTATCCTCATAAGTAGGCTTTTCCTCTCAAGTGATGAATTGCTTTGAACTCCAGATCCTTGCTGGAAGATTGATGTGCCGTGCGATGAGCAGTCTCTATGTTGTTTAATTTTGCATTTATCTCATTTTTAAAAGGCCACTGTAAACACAGCACTGGAGTGCTTCTGTTGATCTCAATGGCCCAGTGGAGAGGCGGGTGTTCAGGTACACCTCTCGTGCCATTCCCAGATGACGCCACTTGTTCTTCCTGAATGAATGTTACAGTAATAAGATCAAAAGTTACGGGTTTTCCATTTTATCCATCTGTCATGTTCATCCGATCATTAATGCAGATAGCTAATCAGGTTAAAAACAATGTGTTATCGTCCCCATCCGTCTGGACAGATAAACCAAGCTTGCTCTGGGCTGAGAGAGATTGATAAGGGAGAGTTAGATGGATAGTGGAAGGAGAAGGCACAAGTTCAATCTGAGCGAAAGACCCTATATTGCTGTGGCACTCGATGACAGATTGTGTTACATGCTGAGATGGGAGGAGGAGGGTCAGAAGTGGCGGTGTCCTCCTCTTAGAAGTGGCGATGTCCTCTCTTTCTCCAGGGCATTCCTCACACACCAAGTCCAGGGAGCGGCCCACGTCAGACGATCCTCTTTCTGCTTCACACACTGCCGACAGGGCTGTCGTCAGTGGGCTTTACCAGCGGTGTCTGTGAAACCCGAGAGTTGCTGGACAGGCTTCATACTCGGGGGCAAGAGTGAGGGAGGGACGCGTTAGTGCTGTTGAAGAAGAAATGCATGCCCCGGGTAGCGGGGAAACCATGCTTGATGGCCAGCCACAGGGCTGCTTGAGTGTGAGGAAAGGCAACCCGCCGTCTCTAAGAGGATCACATTTCCTCACAACTTGTTGCCCAATGCTAAATAAACTCTGGCATGCAGTGTTGACACCTGATCTGGACTAAAAGGGCCGCTGGAGAGATTCTCTGCACCCACTATGTCCCCTGCTCTTTCAACTCCACAACCCCCTCCTCTTGCCCTGACCAACTCTCTGGTATGGTCACCCTCCATGGGCCCCTGGTGGACCTCCACACAGCTCTCAGTGGCCAGTCATCATTGCTCTGCTAATGAGGGTCTCAAGGGACGGTCTACCACACCTACAGGGGCATTGTGGGGCCGGGTTTGTAAACAGGAGCTCCCTTTAGCTACTGTGACAGAGGGAACCTCCCTCCTAGATCTTACAGTAATGTGAGTTGATGTGTGACAGCTGTCCATCTGCCCTGCCAAACGCTAATTTGTCTGCACTCTAAACTGAAAGAGACATGCTTTTGTGTTTGACAACAAAAAAGGGTTTACACAGAATAATAAAAGTTGAATGTGGCATTGATACTACTGTAAGCAGATTGAAGGTGTTTTTTGCTTGACATGTTCTGAAACTATCAGACCTCACCCTACAATATGATATTGCTATACCAGGTGACTATACCAGGGAGTTTGTCTGGGTAAGATGAGGGGTTCTATCTATCAGCATAGATATGATAGATAGATAGATAGATAGATAGATAGATAGATAGATAGATAGATAGATAGATAGATAGATAGATAGATGTGAAGTATGGGAGTTATCTTGCAGATAATATAAATATATCACAAGTGCAAACAAGCAACTGAATTAACCAAATCCATTAAAAACCTTGACCGCCATTACAGCAGTAAAGCAACTCAAGGTTGACAGTGCCTTGAGCACTGAATGGATAAATGAGTGCTACCTGCATCAATTATTCAACTTTATTGAATAGGATGAGTATTCGACTCTTCTTACAACATAAACCTAATGAGCTGGCAGCCTCTGAGAGAGGTCCACAGCTTGCCATACATTTATCATAACACAGAAATCTAGCGATCAATATTGCATACCCCTGTGAGGATCAAGCTAATGCACAGGCTTGACTGTGCCTTGTTAGCTCACACAGAGACATGGACTGGGGAGAGATCGAGTATGAAGTGGAAACAGAGGAAAGATAAATGGTTCCATCCTGGACTTAATCCAGATGTGCAACGCACCAGTAATGATGCCTGCTACTCTGACTGTTTGTCTCCACAAACAAGCAAGTACTTGAGTTCACAACACAGACAATATGCGAAAAACACATGTTTTATTCTGTGCTGAAACAGGTAATTCAATTGAAGTTTAGGTCAATAGCATTGGTTAAGAGAACTCGCAAAGTTTGAGAAGCCTTTCTAAGATAGCTTGCCTGGTGTGACATAACCAGTGTTCTCCCATTGTACATGTGCAACTGTATTGCTGGTGGAGGATCCATTTAATTTAGTTTTGAACAACACAGCTATAGGCTGCATGGGCCTCTGGTTGTTGTGTCAATGTCAGCTTGAACAATCCTGCCTGTGACCCCCAAGATGCCTTAAGCTCTTTGGAGAGTCACTTCAGATGAGGATTATGACTGGGTGTAGAAGGAATGTAGCAACAGGAGACAGCTCTTTTTGTTTCAGCGAGAACTGAAATGGAAAACGACCACATATTCCTCAGAAAGCTGCAGAGAAGTAGAGTGAGGGAAAAAGGAGAGATTAAAACACCAGCGGGCCCCTCGGTCTCTGCTCAGGATGTTGTTTATGTTGTTGACAGGCCTTATAACCTCCCTCAGCTCATTCTGTGAGGTCTCTCTGGGAGCTCACTTTGGGTTGGTACTCTCCATTGTAGTCTCCATTCAGCCTGTATCCAGTCAAACGGTTGCATTATTTATGAGTGCTGCGGCTGTTATTGTGACTCCCTCATTGAGTTTGCTGATACCTCATCACGGAACAAAAATAACGAGGCTACAATAAATCGAAGTGCTGTCAACAGCCACTTGAGAGAACAACATGTCAGGTTTCTCCCCTAGAAACTGACGACACTAGATCCTTCTCTGCATGTGATATGTTTTCCTTTTGGACAGGTCCAATGGGTTGGCCTCGAGACCTATTTCACACTGGATTAGTTTCCATTTCAAGCTTTTGTCCCCCCTAAATTGGGGACATGATCTAAGGTTAAACCTCAGAATGCCCTTTTCATCTTTTGTCATGGATTGGTTCTAAAAGCAATGTGACAGTAGTTTGCTTTTGGAGTATAAATTATGTTGGGTTGAGCCAATTGGCTTGTGTTAAATTACAGACTCTGTAATCAAATTGTTTGAAATGGATCTGAGTATGGCATTGTAAATCAAAGAATGTATTGCGCTTGAAATGTTGAATCAACTGAGAGGAGAGGCAATCTCACGCATAGAATCCAATGTCACTTGCAACCTGGACATGTAACAGGACTCATATGTCCACTAACATACATTCCTCTCCTCTCTCTCATCAATACACATGCATTCACACACACACACGCAGGCACGCACGCACGCACACACGCACGCACGCACACACATTCCATACACAAGCATATTAATGTACATGCATAGATACACACAGACATAAGTCATTCATCTGTATGAAAACACACGCACACAAGCACACATCTGACCACCTTTGCAGCAGACTTCTCATGAGAGTTGGAAGTGTTTTAAAGTAGCCAGCTGTACATGTAAAAGCTGTGAGCCCCTCATCAGCAAGTGCACTTCCAGATGTGAACACAAGTCAGTCACTCTGAGCTGCCTCGCTCCCCAGCTACACACACATGCACAGAGGACTAAAACAAAATGGGCGTTTGTATCAGGGGAAATCAGAACAGGAAAAGTACTTAGGGGAGCATGATCCAAGCCCAAGGAAAGTTCAGCTTATCTCAGGCTCTGGACAGACACCTCATTACAATCTTTCCATAACACGTAGCACCTGTAAATGACAGGGAATGATTACGTGCAACCAGCCATCTGACCACAAATGGAGGGTAATGACATTTCGATGACACCATGAAAGCATAGAAATTTGATAGCCCTTTAGTTTATACTGTACTGTTGAAATACATGAACGTTTTTGGTAATATCATGGTAACTTCATAGCATTCTAACTAAACAACAATGGCAGGTCTAGTTGTCCCCTTGTTGGTTCCTAAGGAGGGACGTATCTACAGCAAGTCCTATTCTGGTATCAATTAGCTCTTTGTCCTGTTGCTGAATCAATATGAACTCTTGTCCTGTAACACCTCATCAGAATAACCTTCCAGTCACACTACATTAGCCATTCCTCGATGAGGCCACCCGTGGGAACAAACCCACTCCTGCTCTGACCCCTTGCCACCAGCCCATGCAGCCTTCATGTTCTCTCACTCTTTTGCAGTGGCTGAAAGACCAGAAAGTGATACAAAACCCTTGACTCTGAGATAGATAGCCATGTTTAAGAGGTGGGCCAGATGTTTCTCAGATCAGATGTGATTATCTGCCTCTTTATCAGCAAACTTAAGATAAGGGTTTGGGTAATAAGTATAATATATACAGTATAATAAGCTGACGAGCAATAAATGTATCAGCTTATTATGAGATCTTATAAAAGTGAGGCGAACTGATGAGATGCTTTTATTTAGTAAAATATTCTTGGTCACGCATAAGGATACACAAACAAGTATGTAACAAACTGATTGAAATATTTTGTTTGGACTGCATCATATTGCATCCAAGCATGTGTGTTTGACCAGGTCACCATATGGTTTGGCTAAATGAAAGATTGTCTCTTTCTCCTTGGCTCTGCCACATCTTAATCTCTCCAGTCTACTTAATTTAATTTTGTAGCACTGTGACATAAACAGGAACTTCTCAGCAATTGATTGTCCTTTTGGCATGAAAGTAGACTCAGTAGACTCTAGTCCTGCTGGACATCGATCAGCATCCTTCTCAGGGAAGTCATTATCGTAGAGGCTCATTTCTCATTAACAGTGGTTTTGCTCTGGGGCTGTCTAAGGTGCTGCCTTCAGGGACTTGGTAACAAGCATGAGGACCCTCTCAACCCAGCTCTCCTGCAGAGAAGCATGTGGATGATTGTGCCACAAAAACCCAAGGGGTCCTGTTGGCCAGGCTGGCTTCATTAGTAGGGCTAACCTTCAAGATGTATTGCTGCCTCCTGCTCTGCCCTCAGGTCTGTTATGGCTGAGAGGAAGTTGGAACAAGACTTGTGTCAAATATACTGTCAGCGTGCTAAACAGGAACAGCTTGGACACAGCCAAGTGGCAGACAAGAGTCCCGCTGGGCAGAGAAAAGTTTGCAAAATACTATAGGACGTAAGTGCCTTTCTTCCAAATAAAACTTCCTCTTATCTGTAAAAACAAAATGTTTTAATCTTGGTTTCAAGGATTTGCAAAGAACCCAAGTGAATGAGGAAAGTGTAATCAGCTGACTGAGGACCCAATTCACCAGTAAGAGTGTAGCACTTAGCTATACCAGTAATAAAGCCAAAACAAACTCTACTGAGTGAATGGTAGTGTTTGTGGGCCCTCTGTAAAACCCTCTGATCATGGTTTCACAATGCAATTTTAGGATTAGCGGTCATCGGATATACAGACAGTTGCAATGCAACTTGCATGATATCACAAAATGAAAGAACATAGCTGTCCTATATGTATGACGTATGCTAAGTAATCCAGATGCCCTCGCTCCATCTTGCCTTGGTTTACATATCCCTAAAGACTAGAATTTCACTCTGAAGTACGGGAAGTATTAGATGACCTGAAACTAACTCAAAGAAGCTGTGGAATTTGTCAACATGGATATGCATCGATGTCAAATGATGGGGGTTGGTCTGAATCAGTCTTTTGGAGTATCAATTCATTGAATACAAAGAACAACAATACTGACTCAAGCTCAATAATGCTATCTCACCACATCATACTGTAGTACTGTACTGTAATTGCTCTAGATCTCTCTTTGATTATTTATTTACACACAGCTAGTAGTTACAAACTATCTCTTCCACCCTCGTGACTTTGAGATGAGTCTGCACTCATCTGGATAAACTTAAATGGAAGTGTGAAGTGAGACCTGAGGTGAAGCTGGCTCACCCAGGTGTCACACCTTTGTCTCCTTCATTTCCTCTGCAGTGCACCCTTGTGTTCTGTGTCAGGCTGCTTCATGCCTCCCCCTCTGCTGGCCAGAGGCCTGATGAGGTCCAGATGTGGTCCAGATGAGGCCCATGTCTGAGGCAAGGCCCTGAGAGGAGCTGTGGACTCCAGGAGGGCTCCATCAAACTGACATTGGTTCTGCTCACATTGATCTCTGACAGGGCCCTGTGTTATTATGGACCGGGGATGAACACAAATCTTAGTGAATATAGAAACAAGCTGTTTTTGTCCAACATAATATAAAACAACCTTCAATGCTGTTGAAAGGGGACTTGGTTGGTTGAAATGTGTACTTACTATAAATAACATGAATATTCCTTTTACTGACACACATATACTACTTTACTTAGTGAATCATGAAAAGGTAAGGTGTTCCAATACCACTATTGGAACACCTGTGAGACTGTGTAGCTTTGCCTCTTAAGCCTTTACGAACCCTTTCAGCCACCCAGGCATCGACCACAAATCAGACTCACAAACCCAATAATGTTGTTGTGCCATTTTAACAAAGTTCATAAACCAACCACATAGTAGTTATGTTACATAGTGTCTGACGGTTGCTGGTTTCAAAGTGGGAAGCCACATAGCCAGGCCAACTATGCCTTTGTGTCTATAACGGCAATGTCATTTCCACTGGCACTCGATGGCATGATGGGGAAAGGGGGAATTGGGTGTGCGGGTGTGTATGTGTGTGTGAGGGGGGGATTGGTTATGATGTAAGCATGTGTAAACTGTGACTGTGCTACAAGCTCATTCCTAGGAGGGCTCACCATAGCAACAGCTGCATGTTGTCAGATGTTGACCAGAGATTGGACAGATGTGGCGATTTGAAGGATGCTGGAGATTAAGCCTGCAGTGGACAGAGTAATCAGAAGTGTTTAGCTAGTGTATATTGGTAAGGATATGATTTAGGTGCTTAATTTTTGGTCTTTCAGAGGGGATAAAGGAGGTGAAAAAGTAAAATATATTTACTTTTATTTAAAAAAAACAACAACTAATATTTCCTATTTGGCTTTATTTATGTACATATTGCATATTTATTTAAATATTACATATACTTATCATTTTTTGGGAGTTTGCACAAAAAGAGTTTCCAGCACAAGAGGCTTTGCTGAATGCATGTATTCACTTTATCTGACCTCTTCCCATTAGGTTTGGGTAAATGTGTAAATCGGAAGTATAACTTTCTCAATCATGCAGCACATTGCTGACCCACATTCTGTAGCAGCTGACATTCTGTAGGTGTGAGGTTCAGTGTAGTGGAAATAAAACCCTGTTCACGGGTTCAGACAGTATGTGCTTCATTTCACTGGAATTCAGTAAGAGCTTACCGGTTCGATCTGCCCCATAACAACCCAGGACGTTTTTATCAGTCAGGAAAACTTTACAGAAAAGAATGACGGATTTCATTTTTTTGGCACAGGTCAGAGGTTGAGAAGTGTCGGAAATGCTTAAAGTTCACTTATAGGCCGTGTAAATTCCTGAGGTTCAGGGCCTCAGCATCCCTGGGAAGCTCCGTCTGTGCACAGAACCACAGAGGTCTGGTAGGATTAGAGAGACAGAGATATGGCGAATTGTTCATAATTCCTGTGTACTGATTATATCCGTCTCAAGCTATTGTGTCAATGAAATGGATCACATGACCAAAAGACATTTAACAGAAGTCAGGATTACCCAATGCAGCAGGAAGACATGCACACTGACTTATTCTTTTTTGTTCTTTGTTAAAATATTTGATGTAAAGAAATAAAAGCCTCAGATCCATGCAGCAAGACAAGGAGAACACAGCTGAAGTGATGGTCTTTGTGTTGCTGCATGAACTTAAATTTGAACTGTGTTGAATGCCATGACTTGTAAAAAGACTGTGTGGGGATTGAGCTCAATGCTGCTGCTATTGTCGCCAAATGTTTCGACAAACATGACGCGCTCGACTAGCCGACCTCTCCGGCACATTTAAAGGCACTACTGAGACCTTGAGCAGTGCTACTACAACTATCACGCGGTGCGTTTCATTAGTCAGTTTAACCCGCCCTCGTTGACTTCCCCATGGCACTTCCCCTCGGAGGAATCCCCGCCGCCATCTTAAGTGCCGTAACTCAAGTGAACTTTCTGAGATCGACCCTTCGAGGGCAGACGGAGCGAGTCAACAACGATCTAGACTTCAGGAGCGCATCTTGCCCAGAATGCATTGTGGCCGTTCGTCATTTCCTGTGCACGATCCACCATGGTGGAACAAGTGATATATAAGTGTAAGTAAAAAAACACAATATTTTGAGGATTTAGACTTATTTATTAAATTAACTCACCTCGGGATCATCGCTCTGTGTCATATCCAAGGTGACGTGCGGGACGGGAAGTGAGCAGGGACATCTGGTTCGGTGGAGAGGTGGTGGATGGTGGCAGCATAGCATTTGTTGGTGCTGCTGCTGTTGGCTGAACTGGCTCTCCTGCAGATAGGCCAGGGGCCTCATTTATAGAATGGCCGTACGATCAAATTTGATCTTACCAGGAGCATACGCAGAAAGTCACGTCAAAATAGTTATATATAGAATTTCACTTAACCTGGAACTTGATGTGGAAATGATCGTAACCCTATGTCAGGTCTTCACTTAACGTAGACACTCTCATCTGCTTCTAAATAGGGCTTTAAAAGAAAGCAATTACAGCGATGAGGGAACTTCCCTGCCCACTGTGCCCTGGCATAAGTGTCGGTCTGTTCAAAGCTGCAAATTGCATTCTGATTTTGGCCAAAGGGATATAAATTAATCCAAGTGCCCAGTGTGATTTCATGCAATTTACCTATTGATTGGACAGATATTCTCACCATCCATGAGCACAGAACCACAGGGAGGGAAAAGCTGCAAGTTGAATCATTTACCTGCAGTATCAATGCTCCACTGGTATTCAGCCAGAGTTTTCTATGGTAACATGATTTTTCTTTTTAGGCTTGTAATTCCCATGGCATTGTCCTTGGGATACTTGCTCCCTCAACATGTTGCACTATGCACTGTTGAAACAGACGAGCAAGCAGATAGGCAAAAGAATCAGCCATGGAACAAAGAAACAGGTTTGGAAGCAGACTCCTCTGACTGCATAGCAATGGGTTCACCTGCTGGGATAAAGGCTCCTAATGAGAAATTTATTTTCCTTATTATTATCCTTTCAATGGATGAGAGAGGTGTGCTATGATGAAATCTCCTCCAAGAATGTCTGTCATTTCTGCGCCATCAGGGTAACTGGCTGTTTCAGGCATTGGCTTGTTCCACTTGTGTTTTTTGTTACAGATAAACAAGGAGAAAATATGAAGAAAAACAAGATGAAAATATGACTCAAACGAACATGACAAAAACTAGACTACATCATCCAGAGATTTTCCTAAAGTAAATTAAAGGAAAACTAAAATGAAGTAAATTACTAAAATGTGACTAAAACTAATAAACATTTTAGTCAAAAGTCTAAAACTAAAATTTAAGTTAAAATTGCTACCAAAATTAACAATGATGCAGATTTAGTACAATCAGCTTAGTTAAACAGAACGTGTAAATCATGTGGTCATATGTTTTTTCTTTATGCTGTGTGCAGCACGGTACAGTATATGAAACGTTAAAGGATTCCATTCTCTGGTTAATGCTTGGAGGGAGGGCTTTGCATGTTTCCTGTGTCCACGATGCGTGAAGTCCCTGTTGTACTTGCATGCACAGGGCCAATGTGGTGACTCTTCATTGGCTTTGTAATGTTATGTTTGGCACCAGATGCACAGAGCCAGAGAAACTTAATCCTGTGTTGCTCTTTTATTTGACCTGAGGAAAGGAAAATTACCTATTCCCTTTAGGGCAACATTTTTGGAGGTATTGTATTAACAGCTTGCAGGAGCTCCATTTGAGGCAATAATTAATTCAACTACAGCCACTATCCACATGCCTTATTATTAACAGCACCTCAAAGGGGGTCAGATACCTCTGCCTTTTTCACGTTCTTGCAGCTCTAAAAACACATCAGCATAATGTAATCAACCTTTATCAATGCTGTCTCCGATATCAAAGCTTATCTGTGATTGAACACCCAGAGAATCCAGGTAGATTTCTAAGGCAGGAAGAGGAGGGAGAAGAAACGTAATGATAATTAATGGCTGTCACAGGATACGGAGTAGATGCAGCACGATTACAGCTGACACATAAATTGCTGTGTAATTTCAGATGCTAGGCGTTTTCTGTAGGAGCAGGTCTCCTCTTGTACTGCCTGACAGATGAGATTCAAATAGAAGTCGAGGCCAGAGGGATAACACGCTATTGTGGAACCATTTGATATGCCAAGGACATGGAGGGTCTAGGCCACATGCAGAACAGCAGATCAAACACTTTCTAGAATTTCAGGATAAAGCAGCGAATCACAAAACAAGCTCTCAGAAAACACCTACGCCATTGTTGTCTGGTAGGGACGTTCACATTGTAATATCAGGTCTTCGCACTGTAGATCCAATAAATATTCTTGCACACATTAGACTGCATGTCCAGCATGTTTCAAGTTGACAGTTACTTTTGTGTGACAGACACTAAAAGAGGACGTTTTGCTAGCATTTATTCATATTTATAGAAGCAAAACAATGTTGTTCTCTATTTATATATTGAATAGTTCATGCTTATCTGAAAAAAACACTTAGTGGAACTGTGTGACATTGAGTGTTGCACAAATGAACAAATTCCAGTTTGAGGGCATTCATGGTCACTGATTAGTCAAATATGCCCACACACTGCCCTCGAGAAGGCCTCATCAAGTGTCTGTGTTTGATTTATGCTGGAACAGCTGCAGAGGTGGCGTGCATGCTAGCCAGGCCTCACACAAGTGAGAACACAGCATACAGGTGGGTGCGTTTTCTGGCTCTGTAACACAATCCCCTCCTCCTTAATTACCCCCGATATTATGATCCATGAAGGTGATTAGGTTCACATCAAGAGGAAGACATGCAAGGCACTGTGAGTCCTAGTTTGTTGGAGATGATCCAAGCATGGTGCAGACAACTGATGATCCCTGTGTTGCTGGATCATGAGCTCCATTAGCTGGCTAAAAGACTATCATGACATTTTGATCGATGGTTCAAGAGATCTGTTGGCAGAGCTGTTCAGAATTGTACAAATCCATGAAAGTGATGGCTGTGAGAGACAATGTGACCTTGATGTAAACCCCAGACAATCTCAGACATGTAGGTCACGTGGGAAAAAGTAAAAGTTCAAGACAGAAAATCAAACACAGACTGCAAACAAATGTACACATTTTATTATGTAGACATCACTGTGTCAGAGTTTTAACATGCACCATCGTTTGAGGATGGACATTATCCAGTCTCACTTCCAGTTTAACAACAATTAATATTACATCAATATTTTAAATGACATTACATATAGCAGCTTATCAAATGATAACTTCATACCTTAAAAAAGTAAACATCAACTTTTCAGGAAACAAGACAACAGCAAGTTTAAAATCATATTGTGGTATTTGAATGGGTTTCATGGATCCCTCAATCATGATGCTTACTGAGCACATATTTCAAATTCCAAAAAATGGACAGCACTAAAAGCGGAAAGGTTTTCATGTGACAGAAGCATTACGTGAAATAAGATACATATAATCAATGTCTTTCTATGGAACTGCCACTTTTACATGTGCCCAGAAAAAGAGTAATCACACATCTTAATCTAACCATAGTGTAATCATGGTAGTCCAGATTTGAACATTCATGACAAATTCTCACGCATGATATAATGGAATATGATAGCCTGTGTATAGCAGTTTATTGGGATTGGTATTCTCTGTGTGCATGAAATTGACAAAATTAAGGTCAGGCACATGCATGATCAGACCCAGATATGGTCATTTGTACCAAAACACAGAATCATCAGAAGTTGGCAATCTAAAGTCACATAGGCATAATGCAAAAGGCCTTGTTTAACCCTCCCACACTCGACTGAGGTGTTCGCTTGGACAGCAAATCAGTAGTGCCAGAAATACGAAACATTGTCCAACATGACGCATCCCTAACCACCTACCTCTCCAATGATCACCTTAACTTTCACCATCGTCCCACAAGGGGCAGCTCTGGTTACACTTCTTTAGGAGACCTGAGCAGGAGACAAGGGGCCATTACTGTCCTCATTACCTCTCCTGACCTCATTGCCTTGCCTCTGCACTGCAAGGCCATCACTCAGACCCCGCTGACAGTAACCATTCAAGGCTGAATGGCCAGGTAGAGGGGGTGTGGGCGCTGATAGGACCACCCACTCTGACGGAACTGTGATTTATGGTGGGCTGTGTTGTGGGGACATGCCGCCCTCTTGTTTGGGTTGAAGTTGGTAGACTTGTTCTTGCAAAACACCAGCTCTATATAGATACCCTGTCTTTCATTTCTTCCTTTGTGAGGTTTCAAAGTGAAAATATTTACCATTTTGACTAACAGAGGAGTGCCGAAAATAATATGCGGAAGGATAAGAGGCAACAGTCACTGTGTTTACAGTAATTAGGGAGAGAAAGCTCGGAACTGAAATAGACTAGATTGAAACAGCCTGGGATTTCAAGGGTAAAATTCTGAGAACAGATGCAAAGGGACAGAAACTTGAAAGACGTTCTCAGTGCACTTATAGTTTTGCATGCAGAGGTTCTGAATAAAGATATTCAATGATGCACAGGAGACCACTGATCATAATCGGCCGATTAACGTTCTAAATAGGTCATTGGTGATCGACTGATCGTCGTTTCAACTGCCCAATAAAAACATAAAAAGTATGAGCCAATTTGCGTCAGTCAGCAGAATGATAGTAGTGTAGGCATGTCGTCCATATGGCACTGACAATTCATTTCTGATGTGTTTTGAATTTCACAGCCTATGATCATAGATAAGAACCAGTTTAATATACAGTATATATTGGAGAGGAGGCAGAGCCTATGCTGCTGCAATGAAAAACCTCAGTCATCAGGCACACACTAACATGTAATTACTAAGTTTGGATAAAACCTATGATTTATCTACACATGGATAGGCCTCTCTTGCCCACCATAATTGCTTTTAACCCATGGAGCTAATGGTCTCTCAACATTTTAGAGAAAGAACAGTACATAGTGGACAATTTGTAACCGACATTTTCCCTTGTTACATAATAACAGAACATTTGTTTTAAAAGGAAGGTTTATGATTTTTGGGTCAGTATATTAAGTTTCTTACACTTACTGATCATGCTTAGGCTATATCCACATAGGACACTGATAACCATCATACCTGTGGTTTGAAAAATCACACTGCCAGAGGATAGTTTCTTGTTGCTAGCTAAACAATACTACTTTGTTGAGATTGGGTATGACAAAGTATAGCTTCTTTAACCACTGTCTCTTTGTTTATTGTTACCACATTGTTCTAACCAATACAGAGAAAAAAGGGCTTTATAACTAAAAAGTGCTTTTACACTGCACATAAAGTCCTAAATGGCCCTTTGCACTGCACTTAGGAGTACAACATTCATTTAGAAAGAAAACGGGGACAAATACAATAAATAACATAAATCATAAATAACAAAAACCATTCGCCTCCCAGAACAATGAAGAACACAGTAACACATCCTGATACTCCTTTCATTCCCTGAGTTTGAATAAAGCACCATGCTGGTCTACTATTTCTTGATGTTCACATTTTTGCTTGGGAACAGAATCTTACCAAACGGAGGAGAAGAAGTCCTAGTCCTCAGCTCAGTGACAGTATAGCTGTGTGAGTATGTGTGTGCTACCTGATACTGCATCTCCCTCCATAGATACATAGGTTGGCCTCTCCACACCACAGCAAAACTATAGACCCAAGGCTAGACTGAACACTCAGGTGGAGTGCCTATGCCCCTATACATTATTCAGCCCCTCAACCTAAGGCTCGATGCTATATGCCATTCATCATAGCCTGGAAGAATAAATAATCAATACAGTAACATCTTCACACACATTTTTGTTCCTGAACCTTTGAACAGAGCACTACTACTCAGTTCAATTCAGTGAGGGTACAGCTGTGTGTGACTGACTGACTTACAAAAATGCTATTCTGGAATGAAGACTAGCATCCTGACAAGCATTTAACGATTCCTGAGTAGGTTTTGAACTGAGCACCATGGGTCTTAGCAGCTGGCCTACTTTTTCTTAATGTTCAAATTTTTGTTTAGGAAGAGAATCTAATCAACATGTTCTGGGGTAAGTGCACTCCTCTTTGCTGTGATTATATCTCCAGCGGCGGAGAATATCCTCTCTGAGGAGACACTGGTACCCAATATGCTCTTTGCTAGATGTGATTAGACTGGTTACTCCTCCTGATGCTCTTTCCACCAGTTCACTGGATTTGCTTAAAGTGGCAAGGGGGCTGCCTTGTGTGTTTTCTTTATTTAACAAAAATATTTTAATGGAAAAATTACAAATTAAAATAGCTTCCAGATCATGCGACCCCATGACTCAAAATCAACATTGAAAATTAATATTGTTTTTCTTCTCTTTATTTCTTTTAACCACACCATGCAAGTGAAGCTGCTCAAACCCCAGCCGCCCTTTGCCTCCTTGTATCTTGCCCACTCCTACTCAGACATGTCTTGCAGAGTTTTCTTTGAAGAAGTAGGTCTCACTACACCATATGTTTGTTCAAGGAGATCGGCAGAGGACATGGCGCTCTTGACTTCTTGGGTTGCGGGGCTCTGGTGTAGACGTCCTCCTGCACCGAATTAAGTTGACTGTTCTCAACTGCTGCCAAAAACACATCAGTCTCTTCAGTCTCAGTCTCCTGCTGCTGGAAAACACCAAAATTGTTCAAACCTAAAGTAAATAGGCCCAAATTCAATAAGTGACACAATTCAACAGTCAAACATTATGTAGTACCATTTTGTTGTTGATAATCAACAAAGTATTGATAAAACAAGTGCGTCCTCAAGTTTAGTTGCGTTTCCTGAATATTTTATTAAGCTATGGAACGTTTTGCAAACGGTATTCAATTTGTCCAACTTCGTGCTCCCCGGTTTGTTTTGAAGCCAAAATGCTCTCAAACTTCTGCCTTGAAGCATGAAGGCGCTGGATAGATTTTCAGCTTTGATTTTATTTTCTTCACAACCCTATTCAATACCACTTCTGTCTGATGATATCAGAAACTCAGTAGAATGGTTTTGATTCTGAAACCACCATTTTAAATTAATGAGTAAATGCATATGGCTTTCAGTAGGTCGTCTATTACTAAAAGCACAATTTAAACAGTGCTTTCAGCAGGGCATCTCATGTAAGGGGGAGGTTTGTTACAATCCCAGTGCAGACATACTACAGTGGGACAATGCTTTTTTCAAAAAAGCCTAAGAACTGTGTGAATGAATTCTCTCCTGAACCCAAGAAACTCTCAAGAAACCAAAGACATCAGTTATACTGCAAGACCACTGCTCTTTTAACTTTTAACAGGCTCCTAACATACACATTACAGCTCTTTTCTCTTGGCTCACGCCTACACAGCATTCAGGGGCTGACTGCCCCAAATGGCTGTGTTGTCATCAGTACTCTCTCCAGGGAGGTAGGACTGTCTCAGGTTGAGGCTTTCTCAGGTATCACTGAGAATGTGTGAGGTATCTGGGTCTACAACTGTAACATTTAGAGAGAAAGGAAATGAAACACAGGTAGATCATGTCATTTTGAACACATCTCCTTTAGAGCTATTTTTGCTCTGAAGAGGCAGTTTCAATCTATATCTAAAAGACCCCCTTCATATGGAGACATTTGAGCTGACATAATTTGGAGCTCTGTTGCCTTGTATAAGGTATAATGTGCCAGTTGAGGTCCATGTCCATGTCTATTCCATGTACTTCCTTTCCATACTGTAGTGTTTCTGAAAGAGACAAAGTGATTTATTGCCTCCCCTTGTCACACATATAGGGCCTCAAGCACTTCAGCTGAAGACAGATGACATTAACAAGATACAAAGACTTACTGTCTCTTTCCAATGTACAGACCTGACTTTCTTATAGCAACGGTGTTTCTTTCGACCGACATTTCTCTGCCCATCCAAGAAGACTGTTATGCCATTTTGCAGATGTCAATATAAAATTGCCAGCAGTGGCTTCTTCTAATAGAGCAGCAAATGGTAGCCCTGAAATTATTACATTGTTTCCTTGCACAGACATTAAACCTGCACTGGTTTAACCATTAGATAGATTATCACAGACGGAAAAAAAGAAACGAAAAAAATTTATTTTATCATGGTGACAATCAAGGAGAGTGGATGGGGATTTCTGATCTAGACAATAACATTTGCATGTTTCTTACATGCAGCATCCATTCTCATTTGTGTAAAAGAGTGCAGGCAACATTACAATTACTATAATCCCTCAACGCTGACAACTGTGATATGGCTGTTAATGTCGTCTCTGTACTGGTTTGTGCCTCTAGGACAATGAATCATTTGTACAGTAATTTTCACCCCAGAAGTTGGCTACAATGCAGGTGATTGTATTACAATAATGGTACAGTGTATTAAGAAAAGCACTGAATGTTGTAAACCCAAGGACGGGAATTAAAATATCCTCAAGCTGGATCAAACTCTAATGTAGGGTGAATGAGAAAAGGCAAAAGCAGCAACATTACACCTTAATCTGTTTCCCAACACTGTGCTGATAGGTTTATCAGCTGAAGAAAACTAATGTAAACCACTGTTGATGAAACCAGCCATGTGTCCTCTGGCTCCAGTAGCACAGTGGGAAGTCTATGTAGAGGAGTGCTGTAGGATTGGGGTAAAAAGCTGGTGTTGCAAGTACCTTTCAGCACCCTCTGATTCAATGCACATTTTCAGGGCCCCACTACACAGGTATTGCCCTGTAAGGTTGGTGTGAAAAGCATAGCCACGCTTCTGTCAGCAAGGTTCTGTAATGGGGAGCTGTTTACCAGCTGTTACTATTCATACTGTAACAATGTAACTCCAAGGTTTGTGATCCATGATATCCTGAGAAATACAGGTACTGCAGCAGCAGTGAATGGACATTTCTCACTTGTAAATTGCCATAAATATGTTCGGGAGGCTGTATTTGTGAATCTCAG
>OMLI01018074.1:0-16431 GCA_900302605.1 Rondeletia loricata
GAGTGTCCTACAGTGGTGCACCGTGGCTGTGACGTGATAATTAATGTACAGCTGCGTAACTATTACATGTACTCTTCCGTTCTGATCTGGAAAAACCTTCAGCTACACAGCCAAGGAAGAAGAAGGTTTAGGATAGCGGAATGCCTGTGCAGTGCGAGTGTAAATGTTGTGTTTTCTCTACCAGGTTGCAGAGACTGAATGAAAAATCCGGCTCTGTTTACGTGTCCAGTAAGTGTCGAGTAAATTCCAGTAAGTTTCAAAGTTTCAGCGCGATCGTGTCCAGTAAATGGCATGTTAAATGGCCAAGCTGTGGCTGGAGAACATGTCTGTGTGCGCGCGCGCATAGCCCAAATAAGGGCATAGTGCTCCGTGATACGCTGAAATTGACGCTGAAATTGAGGCTCTGTGATAGGCTGAAATTGATAACAGTCCCACACGGCCCCAAAGACAAAAACGAAAATTCTGGCTCCGTTAGGTCACCCGGCGGGGAGCTCTTTACATGTCCTGAAAGTTTCAGCCCGATTGCACCTGAGATGGCCAAACTATGGGTGAACAAAATTATCTCTTTCTCTCTTTTATTATAGGATTAAGGAGTTGTAGCCGTTTTCAAGAAAATCTGTTTTTCCTCATTAACATGCAAATTTATGCAGCAAGGTGCTCCAAAATCTCCTCAGCTCATCTACTCTATAGGGGGAACCTGTGGTGTAAGTATGACGTTTCCATCATGCATTGTTCTTGAGCCATTGTTTTCACAAGAATGTGTCTACATACAGAGACAGACAGATGCCACCATGTCCAACATACCATGTACCATGGTGGAGGGACATAAAAATACCATACAAAAAGGTAGCAAAGTGTTGGGCACAAGTGCAGGCTGAAACAAAGCAGCAGTACCTGATAATGGGTATCCTGTCCAGCCGGGACTCAGGGCTCCAGGCAAGAGCATCGACACGCAATTCATGATGGAAAGCACGAAGCACAGTGAATTCAAGTTCCTCTACCTCCATATCCTCCTCCTATGGGAACAATGGTTTGTATTCAGATAGGAAGGGAAATACTTTTACGCAAAAAAGGCTGCTGAATATGGGCGTGAAGCTGTGTCTCTCACCTGGAAGAGGCAGGTGCCCACTACTACATACTGGTTTCCACCATAGGCCAGGAGAGAGGCAGAGGTACCACAGCTGAAAGGGCTGAATTCCACCACGTGAACGTAGTCCTCGCAGGCCACCGTGTAGCTGGCACCACGACTCGAGTCCTCCTGCATGCTGTGTGACCTGGTAAAGCCGGCTTCGGGTCGAAGGTTCCACTATACTACCTGCATCAAAATGAAAGAGGATGAGGGCAGCGGACCATTAATCTAAAGTTTGATATGATCACCAAAGAATCAAATGATCACCATCTGGGAAAATAAAGAGAATAAGGTATAGTCTAGCAGCAATGTTGTTTATCACTGTGAAAACAGAGCACCGTCACCATTTAAAAGCGCTAACGCCATTAAATCCTGATGCATAAAACCAGTGAGAACTCCATTTGTGAAAAGTTTACTGTACCAATTACTTTTAATTAGAAGGATTCCTGATTCAGAGATGTACCCATTTAATCTCTGAGGTCATTGTACACCCTTTGATTACCGTAGGATGTAGCCAAGTAGCGAGCAGAAACAAAAGTATTGCTTTTTGTAAGAAGCTAGTCTACAGTGGGAGCCAAATCGCTTCACCTAAAGTGTCTGTGTCCATAATAAAGATGGAAGCTTTGAAATATAGCCTCTTATGACTATTATTGCCCCATCAGATTGTTAAACCAAATTATAAACAATATTTAAGACACTGCTGAGGAGCGGTTGCCATCAAAGATATCAAATATGGCCACTGATGACCGACATCACAGTTGCATTACTTTTAATTGGCTAGAATGTATATTATTGGTCTATTAAGACACATAATGACCTAGAATGTGGGCATTTTAATGTTGTAAGTGAAATTCTGGTTAGACTCAAATACTATAGGCCAACTGAATTAACTCAAAACCTCCATTACACGCTGTGTACAAGGGTAGGACTCACCAGAGATATATCAATGCAACATTCTCAAAACACACTATAATGCCCTGATTTCATGTTCAATACCAAGTTCAACAAAGTAATTCTCTCTTGTATGGAGAGGACGTTACGCGAAACTCCATTGAAAAGAAGGGATATACTGGTAGAACACAATGTAATATTTTTTTACGAAATCATTAGGAATTCGGCATACATCCAATATACAAACTAGCGCTTTATATCTGAATTTTTCAACTTTTAGAGTGGGTTTGCCCGTTATTCCCACAATAAACCAATTACTAAAGTTAAGATTCTATTAAAATATAATTCTGCTTGGTAGATTATATACATGCCGAATTTATCATAAGGCCCTATTGCTTCGTTAAATGTTTTGTGTTATGGTCAGCCGGGTATGGACATTTGCCGATAAGCAAAGCAACATTAAACTGACAGATTTTTGACTGGAATTCGGCGTCAAGTTCTCTCAATAGAAAACGGCACGTTGGGACTATTCTGGTCCTCAACTGTAATGACTCATATTGGAAAATCTATGCACAATGAGTTGGCCATATTCTACGGGCCACATCCACAGCACATGACTGCATTTATATCATCGTGATTATACGACAACTGTCATCTGGCAAGGCCCTAACGTCACTGCACCAAGGAGGTCGACGCTGCACTAGCAATATGGCCCATGTGAGTGAGTGCACCGCTAGTTAGCAATTAGCCACACATACAACTGTATCTTGGCTTGTTCCATCATTTGACGGTCCGGTGGTGAACTTAACAAATATCCCTTAGATAGGAAAGTCCATTCCGATTCAAAATACAGCACTCACTGATATACTTTACCAGGCTATTTGCATCAAGTTCGTTGAATCAAACGGTGCGCGGGTTTGAGATGTTTTCAATCTTCTTCCGGGTACGAAGTGGAATGTACCATTCAGTGCAAATGGCGAGGGGAACTTTCGCGCAATGTAAATGAAAACAAATGTAAATAGAGATCGCAATTTACCAGCTATAGTTGAGCTAGATAGTTTCATTTTAATTAAATAACACGTACTATTTACCTGCGGTAAAAGATTTTTTTTTAAAGCAAAGGCCTTTTTTGGTTATGGGACAACTCCCATGCTTGGCTACTACGAGCTGATTGGCCAGGGCAGTAACCTTTGCAGGCAATTTAAAATTTCAAAACAGCTGCCTGCTTGCGTCGTCGTCGTGAACGTGTTGTGTTGTTGGCCACTACTAAGTTACAACATTACAGGTTTGCAACATTTAGTGAACATTTTCTGACATTTATTATAGCCAAAGACTTAGCTAACTTTGTGTTGTATTCCGGGATGTTGTGGAAGGTAACCTAAACTCAGTTAGCCTGAGATAAATCTTTCTGGCATAAGATAGTAACGTTATACATCAGTGGTTCTGGAGCATGTGCCATCCGGTGCCATCGAGCCCCAAGAGTCTGCGTGTTTTCATTCCTACCTAACAATACAGCAGCTGATTTCACTGTTCACTCTTGGGCCTCGATGGCCCATGGTTGAGAACCACTGGTATAGATCATAGTAAGCATGATCAAACTGATGTAATTTATATGAAGATAGGGCCCTTTCAGGGAAAAAATTAATGTTTTTTCTTTATATTGGTGTTTTTTTGCCTTATGATGATCACCAGCTGGAGGTAATAGTTTACCCAGCTTTTTATTTACCACTGCATCACTTTATTTGGCTTCTTCAAAGTTACACAATTTTGTAAATTTTAAATTTGTGTGAGTGAGAGATAGAGGAGGAGTCTACTTTCTAAGATGATTTCACTCTTGATTACCTTCGTTGTTTAACCTATTGAGTCATGTTTCCACAACTTCTGAGAGAGTATTTTCCTGTTGTGTAGGGAACAATGGCGACTTTAGAAGATGGTCTGAAGACGATGGTAAAAACCTTCAGGAGGGAATGCCACAGAGTGTTACAGTCTGAGAGAACCACCATTCATGGAGCTGATGGCATGCTGATGGTCCTGCAGCTGGCCATGGCAGAGGTTAATAAACAGGTAACAGTTAAATCCCTTTCTATTCTATAAGCATCAAGCCATTACCCTTGTCCTAATAATGCTCTAGAGGCTATCCAACTGCCCAAATGTGAGGCTATATGAGCCAAATCCATATCATCATGATGGCATAGTTCAATTGAACCATCAGGCCTGCTGTCATCACGTTCATAACTGATGACATTACCACAGATTTCCTGTTGAGACCGCTCATGGCCCATTTTTGGACTGTGGAAGAAGTTCTTTCTGCCTTTTAAACTGTGATTGGTTCCAGGCAGTCAGTAATTATGGCTGCTGCCTTCACTGCTTTCTCTCTTCCTGTGACAGCAGGGTGGAGAGTTCAAAGTGGCTCTGAGTGATGTCCTGATGGCCTGGAAACACTTACTGTTAGACAAACTTCACCTGACACCCCGCAACTGTGTACGCCCGGAGAACTATGATCTCATCCTGGAAGCATACAAATCCTTCCTGAAATGCTCCAACACCGTGGACCTGGTTGATATCCACTCTATGTACAAACAGCTGAGAGTGGACTCGGTCCCAGAGGCGCCCGTGAGCCCGGTGAGCAGGACCTGATTGAAACCAGACTGATGACGTTGATTGTGGACGATTAGATAGATAGGCTACTGTGTTAGAGATGAGGCCAACCACTTTTTATCTCTGAATCGATTTTTCTTTTTTAAATTATTTTGCCAAGGTCCAGCTGTTTGAGTTTCTATCTGGCAGCATGGAGGTCTCAGAGCTGATGGATTCCTCAGTCCCCTCAACACCGTCCAGTAAATGCAGGCCCTGCAGCTCACAGGTAGGCCTGGTCCTGTTTCCACTCTTTCATGCAGTAATAAAAACGTGTAAATTATTTCATAATTGACCATAAGAAACCTGCTCTTTACACTCTGCCCTCTCTCCCCTCATATAAAGGTTTTGTTAGGGATATGAAATGCTATGTTGGCTCATGTCATTGAGCAACAGGAACTTTGACTGTTCCTTTTAATTTTTCTCCTACTGGCAAGGATCTGTTCATCTTTTTTTCTTTTTTTCCCAGTCTTCACTGTATTCATTTTCTTTCTGGAATCCACCCCGCTCTTATTAACAGGGACTCTAAATCATATCACTTAGATTTAAGGGTGCAATTTGAATTCAATTACCAGGCAAATGTTTCAAAACGCAACACAATGTGGGACTGGACAAGGGCTTCTGTAACAGTCTCTCTCCTCCAGTTGCTCTCTGTCACTTGCTGATTTATGAGTGGTTAGTTGTGGCTTGCTACTGCACTACCAGCTAGGGTGATGACATTTTTGGAGTTTGTGTTCAAACACATAGTCTAGGCTGTCAGCTGCTGTTTTCAGTGATTTTACTTGTAAAACTACTGTCCCCATTGCTTGTTGAAGAGCATAAACGGCAGTAGCCGCTAGTTAAATGTAGTATAAATTAATTTTCCATTGGTTTTCTAAGCTAGCAAGCCAACAATGTGTATTTTAATAAATGTGCATCCTATTTATTTTGATAGGTGAAAATGGCGATGAGAAGGGTTTTCTGCTCCTATCTGGATTTGCTTGTGAACTTAAAGAACGACATGGCCTTAGCACTTACCCTTGACGTCCCTAGTCGCGCGCTTGGACGCACAGCGTTTACCGACCTAAAGCATGCTGCACGTAACGACAATACTTCACTCTTCTTGGTAAGAAATTCAGTCACACTGAACATACACTTATGCTTGAGCAATGTATTATTCACACTTTGTTACATAGCAAGAGAACCAAAGCTAGGATTTAAAAATTAAATAACCCTTTCTCGTGTTTCTCTTTCCTGTTGCAGGCTGTAACATCTTTTGTGAGGGCCATCCAGCTTGGAGGAAAGGGCTATGCTCCAGCCGAGTCTGACCCACTGAGGAAACATGTCAAAGGCCTGTCTGACTTTGTCCAGTTTTTAGACAACCTGGATGAAATACTGGGAGAGATTCCTGACCCCAGGTACAATTCAATCCGGGCTACCACTCACTCGCTCTGTCTTGCCATTGCTTATAAAGTTAACACCTCTCCTCTCGGCTAAGAATCAACTCTAAATGTTTGAAGGCCTGATGGTGGTATGTATATTTATGGACGTATGATCTGTTTAGCCATGGCATCAAATCCCACCTGTCCCATCACAAAGTACAGATCGTTATTATTTCCTTCAAAACCCTCTAATGACTTCCATCTCAGGTTCTCATGATAACATTTGGATTGCTAAAGCATGTTTGTCTTTGCTACATCAAAGCCTATCTTTCTAAATGTTAAATGACAACTTGTTCCTTCTTTGGTATGCTTACTTAGATTAATTATCATCAAACCTTGAGCTTTTCAGATCGCCCTCTATACCATTACAGATTGTTTCGGATGTTCTTCATCAAGCCGTTGGTGATGCAACAAAAAAGGTTATCAGAAATGGTTTAGCCCTTCAATCATTTGAGGACTGAGCTTTGAGGTCAAGCTGTTGAAGACGTCATGTTTTGTACCACTCCCAGTAGCGACTATAGCTTCACGTAGTCAAGCTGTAACACATTGTAATGGTTGCAGAGTACTGCATTTGATTCTTACTGCTCCAGTTTCTCTGTAGTGAGTGTTAATGGCCGTGAGGGTTCTCAGTTCATACAGAGTCTGATCGGCTTAGTCCACCTCTGATGAGATACTGTATGAACTGAGCCAAAACGGGTCTTTCAACAGCCTGTGCCTTTACACCCTCAGTGGAGTACTGTATTTCCTCATACAAACACCTTCTATGGAGAGTTCAGGGCCCTTTGTTCAGCTAACATCTGTTTTCACAAATGATTCGGTTACTGAGCCTTCCTCGCTCACATCAGAGCTAGGTCAGGGTTGGACCGCTGCCTCTCCACCTTACTGTGTTTATGTTTTCTGATCTTTTTAACATGGATTGCTGCAGTGCACTGCGCTATTAGCACTATGCAAAAGTGACAAGATCGAACTCGTGTGTCAGTTCACTAGATGAAGCACTGACCTTTTTTGCTTGGCATGGTCCATTGCCATCTTTTTGACTATGATGACTCACTAAAAGTTTTGATGCATTGCTTCTAATGAGGTCATGTTTGTGATGGGATCCTGGGGTTTCTCCGTTGACAGTGGACAAAGTGACAGTGCCCAGTGTGATGTTAACGGGGATTTGGAGCATATTTTCTGCTTCATAAGTGTTAGCATTGGCAATGCTGCATTACAATGAAATAAAGCTCAACTGAATGTTAACGCCTAAACAATTACTCTGAGCTCACAAAGTCAGTGTCCAATTAATTGAAAGTGAAGCTGCAGTATATCTTTTGAAGACATGTTCAGACTCAGGCCCTTGGTTTTCTGGTTTCCAGTTTTAGGAGAGTTATGTTGGCAAATATTGGATGAACTCTTGAAGATTATTAATTCCATACAGATGAAAACCTTTTGTCTATTCTCCAGAAGAACGATTCCATTCCTTTCTTAACCAAATGCAGCTTTTACTCTACCTAGGGTATAATACAACTCTCACCTTAGATGTCATTGCGACTGACATTGTATTACATTCTCAGTGCATGTGGAGCCAGACTGGTCACCGCTATCCGGGCAGTACTGGTAAAGGGACTCAGCAGTGGAGATGCAGTGTACTCTGCAGCTGAAGAGACGGCAAAGGACCTGAAGGAGAGGATTTGTCAGCTTCACCAGAGCCAGAAACAGATATCTAATGGGACAGGGATAAGCCCTGCCAGGGTAATGTATGACCTCTGCCTTTCTGCCAATGAGCAACACTTTTGGTTTTGGTGTATCACATTGCAGATGGTTATGTTTGGTCCCCTGAAGTTTTTATGTTCAAGCTAAAGCTACTTTCTCTTCTTTCACGGACAGCTATGTGAACTAATAGTGCACTGTTTTTTTGGTTATGGTGTTGTTTCTTCCAGCCAAAAGCATACGCCATCAATCACGCCACTGCATATGGAGGTCGGGAGACTGTGAAGGTGCTGATGGCGCTACTGGATGAAGAAGCCCTGGCTCCTCCCTGTCGGAACAAGGCAGACCTGCTGTCTGAGGACCAGCCCATCCTCAGTGGAGCCGAGGGGACCTGCATCCTTGCATTGTTCAGGTTGGCACAGTTGGTCATATTGTACAAACTAGGGTTCGACTGATATGGGTTTTTGAAGGCTGATGCTGATATTTGTGCCAATATTCAATATAAATAAAAATTTAATTCCTTAGAATGACAAGGATTCAGTGTTTTCCCCAGAATTTTATTCTGAAACTGCATTTAGACCATCATGAGACACAAAACGCCATTAAAAGCTATTCTAATGAAATTCTTTTAGGTGGGTTAGCAGCTGCTTAAGGCAGGGTGAAGCAGATTTCATTGCAGCTTTTAAAGACTGACACCCCTGAGGCTTCTGAGGAAAATGCTCCCACACCACGCTGGAATCAGCCATGTAAAATATAATTAACAATAAAAACATATTCACTGGCTGTGGTCAGGGAGGAACCTCCATCATATCGGAGGTGGATGACATTGACTGGGCGATATCAAATTTTTAATACAAGGCCAATATTGGCCCGGTCTAACCCTAGTACAAACACATGAGACACCTTTCATGTTCTGAATCTCTGATTGTGTAAAATTGGGGTATAGCACAACGTTTTGAAGCGTAACGGGCAGATTCCTTGGTTGGTGTGACCGTGTAACGTTCTAGTTTTTATCATTTATAAACCTCTTGCCTTTGCCTCTTATTGTGGCTCGGTCTTCAGATCCCCTGAAGTGTCTGCTGGATGTTCTCCAGAACCCCTAAGGAACCGAGTCCAGAGCCAGCAAGACCTGCTCAAACCCAAGGTAACATGGGCCCCTCATCCAAGAGACTAAATCCAAACCATCAGTTACTTCAAATTGAATCAGATGTACAAACATTGAAAATAATGTCTTTACATCCTGTAATTTCTCCCTGGTATTATATTATTTATTTGCTTAGCTGAAGCTCTCATCTTAACTGACTTCCACCATTCCCGTTTGTACAGCTGTGTTTTAGCTCTTAGTGTTAGTTTTAGGTTGTTTGAATCCATGGTGTAAAACGACTTATCTATGGGGGATTCAAACCATCAACCAATCCCGATGATGCGTTATCCTATTGTCAGAGCTCAGGTCCTCGACTTGCTCATTGCAGTGTACAGTGTCACAGTGTATCTGATGTCGGTATCTCTTTCTGCCTTCCTGGCTATGACCTTAGATGTTCTGTCCTGTCATCTGGATGTTTCAGTGGGTCATTGTGAGAGACGAATGTCAGTAACAGTATCAGTCACATTGTGATTATACTGTTTTTATACAGACTTTACTGCGTGGGCTTTTGTTGTTGCAATTTAGTTGATTATGCAAGGAGACTCTTGATTTAGCAGTTGCATTTACAAAAAGCCATTCCCACTGGAGCTGCCTTTATCCCAACATGTACTATATGTATCCAGAACTGCTGAGTCACTCAATAAGCACTAACATGACCAGCTTTAAATTCAAAGGTAGGGCTGCTCTTTTAATATGAAATAAACTGTGTGAACCCCTTTCGAACATGTATGCTAAACACATTTTGTGAAATGGCTCCTTTATTTGATTGCGCTAGCAGATGTCATTTTAGCTCCCCACAATCTGGCTGCCTTCCTGTTTGAGTGCGCTGTAATGGTCCCTGGGCAGCTCACCGCTTCCTGAACTCGGTGAGCGGAAGCTTTCTGCATCAATTTCACTTTGAAGATAACATATCAGTCGCGTAACCGGACTAGCAAGGGAAACTTGAAAGGTTATTGTTTCCTGTTGTCTGCTGAATGACTTTATCCCAGACTTCTCCAACAGTTTCATCATGCACTGACGTCAACTGGCACACACAGAGATGGACAGATTTAGTTTCTGCATTTGGGATCTTTCCACTTTTTCCAGTGCTAAAGAAGATCCAAACGGCATAGTAAAACTTTTAATGCCAATTTAGTGGTGCTCTGTGATGTTATTCATGATGTTTGTGAATAGTAAATCTTGATTACTATATATTTTTTCAGAATAATTCTATCATAGTCTCATAGTAACACTGCACCTGCTACCCATGTGTGTGTGTGCGCACAGAGCTGGACAAATTGCTTGCACCTGCTCTTGGAAGTATTATCTGGAATGTCTTGGTCAGGTGTCTCCAGCGGTGGTCAGGCAGTGTGCAGGGGTTATTTCAGGACAGCCTCCTCCAGAGGAATGAAGGCCGTCTGACCACATGGTGCCACGTTGGGCTCCCACCTGTTGTAATTGGATTAGGTGTTCTCAGTCAGTCATAGTTTGGCTGTGTTCATTCTTCCATCCCCTCCCATTGTTTCTGGGGCATTCCAGATATATTTTATTAGCATGCAACCAGGGCAGCCTACATTTTTAGCTCCATTATAGAAGCGTGTCTTGGTGTTAGGGTTACTGTTGTTTTAGGTGCTCTTTTGAGAAGTTCTTTTGAAAAGCCTCTCTCCTAGGCTTTGACCCCTTTGTGCTTTACAGACCCACCCAGCTTTGCACACTGTATTTTTTTCCCTTTGGGTTCCTCTTCCCTACTGCGGCCCACTAGCCTGAAGGGTGAAATCCTTGGATTCTGATAATCCCAACTCCCAAGGAGGCGTAGATAAAACGGTGGATGGAAGCGGTGGATCCGTATGCTAGGATTGAGGTCCTCCAATATCATTTACTTTGTTATAACTAGGCTGTCCAAAAAGGGTTTTTAATGAGCTCATACGCTACTGTCTAATAGACATATAATTGTGATAAGATTGAACTATTTCTGCATCTATAACTTTGATCGACCTCTATCAGTGACCAAGGAATGGCAACAACATTGACAGTCACATTTTCACAATAGAGAGGAGTAAGCTAGCTATGTAGAGCAGAGAAGAGGTAATGTATCATGATGTAAAATAATGTATTAATAATACTGCTCTGTCATTTGCTTTTTTGGCTTGAGAATGAAATGTCTTGCGGTGTTTGGTCGCTCGCTAGGATATGTTCATGCAGTTGCAAGACTTTTTCCCCCCCTGTTTATTCCAGGTCAGAGACCGTGCCATCCGGTCCCAGTTTGCCTGCACATACCAAGATGATGAACTGCCCCTCAACCGTGTGCTGGAGTTCCCAAGCACCAGCCAGGTCCCTACCTGTGTGCACCCAGCCCCCAAACACAAAACCACCCCAGCAGTAGATGAGGACTCGGAGTCAGAGTGCACCTCTGCCACAGGTACATATTCTACTTGTGTTACATCAATCTTCATTTTCACCAAAGACTGCATGTACTCTGCTGCGTGCTGAGAACAGCTCAAAATTTCATCACAAGCGGTGCAGCGTACTCTCTCACTGCCCCCCTTTCTTCTGGGATAGGCTTCTATTCCCTCTGACGCCACACAACTGGACTGAGGCCCAGTCCCACCTTCTCAGCCCCAGCCTTGAACCCTTCCCAGTCCCAGCCTTGGGACTGGTACTTACCATCAACCATTAAATGATTCCCCATTCTATAAAACCTGCCCACCCCCACATCTGTAGTAAAAACCCAAAAGAACACACACACACACACTTTTTGCCCATTTCCCCTTCTGTCTTTCTGTGGGAATTCAGGCTCTGCTCCATCAGGTTACATGACAAATGTTCAATTCCAGCTCGGTAGAATAAACACACAGGCTGCTTAAACTGGGGGATAACGTCAGCAATTTCATCACACCCTTTTCCTCTGCTTCCTCCGCACTTGCCATACTGCGTTTATTTATTTTTTTACCAGATTGTCAAGCTTGCATTTACATTGTTCTGATCTTTCCAGCAAAGCCTACCACTGAATCTCCAAGTACGGAGCAGAGAGGTGTACGCCGGGGGACTGCGCTTGGGCCAAGATGTGGAAATGCCCAGAGCATTGTAGTGGGTCTGGGCGATAGAAAGAAGACTGGCATTCACACACGGGACAAGGGCAGCAAGAGGAAGCAGGTGGATGTCGACCAACATGGCGAATCAGAGAACCAGCCTCCAAAGAAGAAACCGCCCACTAGTGTCTCAGGAAAAATGCCCGGTAAGAATGTCAGCAAGGCCCCAAGTAAGAAGAAGCTGATAGCTGGACAGGGCAAGCTAACCAGCTTCTTCAGAGTCTAATTCTCTATTGCAGATGATTTATATTGGTTGTGTGATGCGATATGGACTTATTGCTATATGGACTTCATTTCATTCATCGTCTTCGATAGTACAAGACTGCTGAATGTTTGTCATTGATGACCAACACAGTTGTTGTTGTTTTCTCTAGTCACTGACAAAAACGGTGTGCATGTGTGAGTGCTCCAGTGGCATTGGCCATTGTTACCCATTGGGCAATGTGGAAAATGTGAGTGGCTGAAACCAAAGTAGATCAGTTTGGTAGCAGATCAGTGGAACCTGGATTCGGTCAGCAGAGTTTATCTTGCTCCAAGACATGCTAATAGCCCCTACTTTCTGCTTTCAATGTATTTCATCTCAACCTGTAAAATTCCACAATCAAATCTTCTCTGTAAATATGTTGTAGTCTTTTCATTTTAATAAAGTTTTATTTTGTGTTTTACACAATCGAGTGCTCTGATTTTCTACAAGGAAACACATTTCAGTTTAACACATAAGGAAGAAATTTTACAGCAGATGAGGAGGACAGCAGTACAGGGACGACACATTTATGCTTGCCAGCAGGGTCGGTAAACTCTTCCTATCATACATCGGAGCACTATGTAGAGGGACAGAGAAGAGAACATAAACAACACTGAAGTGAATGAGCTGCGTTGGTCCAAATCAAGACATTCAGAAAAAAGGGTTGTGTGATTATACCCAAGGCAAAACCTATTTGAAGCTTTTCAACACTTAATTGATCACACTAATAGTGCAGGCATGTGATACTTACTGTCGATGTCGGAATCTCTGCGCTCCATTTTCAAACTGTTTTCAGCAGGAGTGTGGTCTGAGCTTCGGTCTGAGAGTAGAGGAAGGCCCCGGGTGAAGGCTGGGTTCAGCCCATGTACGCTGCGTCCTTTCAGCCCCATGTCCTGTGGCACATTATTTATCAGTGACTACATATGGGGTAGGTACAATAAAGTGGCCTGTGTCAGCCTACCTGGACACAATATGATCGCACACAATGCTGTACCGCAGTGTCTGGATAGTCAAGACGCAGCTTTGAAAGATTATCTTTTCACTTGCAGCACAGAACATATGGATCTCTGTCTCCAGCGGCTGACCCAGCACCAAGCCACATGAAACCCCACATGGAAGAAATGTGTCAAACTTTGGCAAAGTTTCCAATGCCTCACCTAACCAATTTTTACTATATCACAGTGGCCCCTTTTCTTCCAAAGCCCCTGTTCACTCAAATGGCTTTGTTCCCCTTATCATGGCTGCCTGTTCCATTACTGCAGAGATAACCACCATGTTCATGACACACTGAAGACACAGCTGCCAGATAAAGCCTTTACACATCTCAGCCAAACGTTTCAGGGAGCAGAGATGCATCGTCATTCTTCCCACTGTGTGAATCCAGTAAATCTTTTTATGCTTGTGATCGTTTGACCTTTTCATCTAATAGTATTCCTGGTTTTCCAACCCTGCAGTAAAACAGTTTCGTAGAAGCGTATGCTAGAATTGAGATGTATTGAGTTCCCAGTAGATACTAGGGATGGTGGCCAATTCAAAGCGGTCATGTTTTTCAAATGTACTATCTCAGGATAAAGATAATGTGCTCTATGTTGTTTTTCAAATATGGTTAGCTGACCATGTTTAAAGAAAAAACAAATCTCACACAGGGAATAGTTGCAATGCATGAGCCTGATTGGCAGAATACCAGTTCCCCAAATAAATGTAGTTGTGCATGAACTGATGATATCCAGTAAAATTTGATCAATTTGTTCAAATCTAATAACTAAATCTAGGCAATCCAAATAAAATAACAGTGTCCACATTAAACAGCCTCAATCAAATACCTACATGAATCTTAATTGCTGCTCTTTAAGAGTGGGATGGCAACAAAGGCACGGACGATAGTGATACGCCACTTACTGAGAGGATGATGATTTTGGGGTTCCCATCTTCATCCCTAACTTCGTTGTGCACGATGAAGCTTCGTCGGTACAAAAGGGGACCTACAGCCGGCTCAGTCATGGCCTCGTCACCCAGTAACAAGCCCAGGCTCTCTTGCTCCAGCTTGCCATCCTCTAGTTTGCTTGTCGGTACGGCAACTGAGTGGCCGCTCAACTCCGAGAACAGCACTAGAGTAAATAAGACCGAGTACACTGAGATCATGGTATCTACACACTATTTAGGCCTGCAGTCTTGACATAGAAAGCAATGGTGGACTGACTGATCTTGCCTCACCTGTAATGACTGCGTTCAGTGTGCTCTTAGCCCTCTTTTATACCGTAGAGTTTCAGGGAAAGGGCATTCTTCTTACTGGTTAAAATTGGTAAATTTAATGAGGTATGAAGTCTCCTGCAGGGATGCATCCATCTTCCTGGCAAAAGGTCACAGGTAAGTTTAAATGTCAGAGCACATTTGTCAAGCAACTACGCATTCCCCTTTGTGAGTGTTAGTAAGCATGAAGGTGAATAGCTCTATTACTCCTGTTTATCAAATGGATAAGAGGGGCAACATGGTGGGCTGTAATTCCCTCCACACTGCAGAGTGGTCCTGCAGGAATTAACTGCACATCTCCTCTGTCCAAATCCACATGCTGAAATGAATGCAGCGGGAGACAGGACAGAGACCACTGAGCGCCCATAGTGAGTTATTATCTCTGAATGTGAAGTGGCAGTTTCGTCAGAGAAAATACATCTTACGATGGACTGTGCACAAAGGTCATTTACACGTCATAAGACCTCCAATGACATGCAACAAAGGTCTTGGGCCGGATTAGAATCCGTGACGTTGTGGTTACATGGTACTCGCCTTAGACCACTGAGCCACCAGGACGTCCCATGGTGAATCATTTGAAAGGAGGATTTGATATGTCACAGCTCCATAGCCCTGCCTGAGTAGTCTGCCTTCAAGCACTTGCGATCGCCAAGCATCCACACCGAGGTAGTGTTCATCAGCTGATGAAAAGAGGTGGAGGGGTTTTACAAATGAAAACCAAGGGCCTTGTTGACATAGCTTCTCCCAGGCTCCTTCTCAGCTCGAAGGAAAACAGAAGAAGGCTTACCTTATTAACATCACAGAAGCCATAGCGCAGGGATGGAGAAATGGGACATGAATAATAGTTATTGATCCCAGCTGAAGTGATTTTACTTGGAGCGGTCAGCCTTTATTTTGTAAGTATTTTTGTTGGAGGGTGAGGACTTCTACTGAAGGACTGAGCTTGTCCACAGGGGCACGGCTGTTCCAGCAGAAGCACAGCTGAACTTGTGAGCTTCATGCTCTGTTGTTGTAACCTCTCTCTCTCTCTCTCTCTCTCTCTCTCTCTCTCTCTCTCTGATCATCTCAAATGTCTCCTTTATCTCTCTGTGATATTCAGTCCATAGGAAAGGAATTCTGAATCTTTACATTATTCTCGAGTTCATGTATTGATCAGGACAGTGCAGATCAATGTATGTCTAACCCATTATTCATTCTCCGATCCCAAGCTCAAGTATCAACTTCCCTGATCCAATGAACTCTGAGCCGAGGTGAAGGTCTTTATCTGGTAATTCTGAGATTTCTTCCCAGTGGTCTGAATTTCTAAGAAAATATTACCATAATTCTGTATCAAATAACATTAGCATAAAAGCCAAGAGTTAAATAATATTATAAAGACCAGATGTGATTTGATGGGCATCCATGAACATTATTTACCAAATATCCTTTGACCGCATTCACACAATATCTTTATATATTTATTCAATGACGTGTCCACAACACAGCAAATGTCAAATCATAAACTGATCCCAATATGATTTGTACAACTACTGACTGAGCTGTCATTGATCTACAGTTGTCTTGTCTGTAGGCAGTCATAATTCAGTTCTCTGCATGTTTTATATTTTGAATTCCTCTCCCATAACAGAGCGGGCTGTGGAATAGTTTTTTCATCAACTCTATCGACTGGTTGCATCACCTGTCAGTTGCCAGTGTTGTAATTCAATCACAGCCCGCCTACAGCTTTCTGTCAGGGCAAAAAAGCCCTCAGAAGTCTGGGCCATATGACATCAGTAGCAGCATCGTTTTATAATCCTCCAAGGGCCAACACATTATTTCCGTGTCCTGTGTTAATTCACTGCCTTTCATCACCGACGCTCGGCTTGTAGGGTGAAAAAAATTAATGAAAAAAATAAGAAAACACCCACTGTGTCACATCAGAGAGGAAGTTCCAGGGAAATGTGATGCACTGATGCTCC